>CAJPEV010001590.1:2303-62449 GCA_905338385.1 Darwinula stevensoni
TGAGGTTGAACGCAAAGAAGAAATGTTTGAGGTTGGTGGTTGGTTGCTGCTGGCGCGGAAACAACGTTTGCCAATGCAGTTGCGGTGCGAAGTGCCTAAATCGGTGCTAGCCGTAATGGGAAGAATCAGTGATGAACAGCCAGCAGATGTGCGTAGGGCAGCTGAACAGCAAGAGGCAGTGAATGCTAAGCTCCGGAATAAGAGAGCCGTGCAGCCTGCTGGGCAATTTGATGCAAGGAACGCAGCACTCAGGTGTCGAAAGCCGGGGGGGCGGCCGGGAATTGAACCCGGTCCTCCTTCTTGCGGGTCAGGTGTGCTACCATTACACCACGGAACTTGGGACATTTTGTCAGGCCTCTCCTTGTCATCTCAAATCACTACAGTCGTTTGCGCAGCGAGCAGGTCAGGCTGTACATTTTCATTTTGATGTAGGGAGGAGGCATTTGTTCCACAACGGAAAAATGCTCCTGCTGCAACTCACACTTTAGCACCAGTGAGCAACACTTTCAGAGCCTCAGGGTAATGTGGTGGCGAGGCATTTTCTGGAATTATTCGCTAGCATTGTGCCGCACACGTACTAAATTCCCTTTTTGCCTTCGAACAAGTTCTTGGAAATGGTCCGTACTGTTTCAGAATCATTGG
Source organism: Darwinula stevensoni (assembly GCA_905338385.1). NCBI lineage: Eukaryota > Metazoa > Arthropoda > Ostracoda > Podocopida > Darwinulidae > Darwinula > Darwinula stevensoni. Next base: position 2,946 of record CAJPEV010001590.1, read on the forward strand.
TGTCTGTACTATATGCTAACGCTAATAGCACACGAGTTCATCTGTGTTGCAAGAGTATTGAATGTGGTAGGGAGACGAAATCAGAAAAGTCGTCTTGAGTCTCATGAAAACGTGCTAAACCGTTCACAATGAACGATTGTGGCAATCAGCTGGAATATCGTGATGGTGGTGTTTAGGAACAGAATCTCCCTGTGTACTGTAAGCTATAAGTGTATACATGTAATGAAGCGGTACAGTTCTGAATGGGAAATGAGGTGAACAGAGGATTGTCAAGGAAAGGAGACGTTATGCTCATAATAGACGGTTCAAATTTCCACCTATTACACGGCCAGCGTAGCGGCCGCAGGCCGCTTGTACAGAATGAAGTCGCTCCCTTTGGGATTAACTGTGCACATGCATGGGAAGCTGTATCATGCAGGGTCTGGTGAGAAAAACTTTTCTAGCAGGTTTAGGCTCAAACCACGATTCCTCAGTCCCTAACATCAGAATTTATCATTGTTGTAGGAAGTTCGGAGAGATCAGTTTAACTTCTAATTCCACGCTTTTTTGGGAACAATTATTGAGTTGAAGGATAAACTAGGCAGAAGAGTCAACATTGTCTAGGTAGGCTCCAAAGAAAGGAGGGAGAGCTGTTAGGAAACTTTCGGTTATTCCAGCTTCTACAAACTAACCAGTATGCAAGAAACAGTTGTCAAAGATAGATGCGACGGCAAATATGCAAGTGTGAGACCTACGAGGTTCGTCAAGCAATTGTCAGTTGAGAAAAATCTCAACGACTTCGCATGCCGACCACCAGCACGCAGATTCAAGTGCACCTCGTAGGACGTCCTTACCCTGGATTCCAGGTTATTTGAGGTAATTCGTGACTGGTTTTTCATCACAGTTGAGAAGTACGAACTTGGAACGGACCAAGCAAACATTACAAATAAAAGGCCTCACTATATCCAAAGCTGAAAAAAATGCTATTTCGCCGCATCTATGAGGCCAAAGCTAATGCATGTCAAAGCTGTATCTCGGCTTATAGTTCGGGTGAGCGAAATGTAAGTAGCCGAGGGACTCGTAAGGCATATGCCTGAAGATGGAGTTGGTGGGATCATTGTCAGTAATCTTCACGAAACCCTATGACCAACTCTTAAATATTCGAATCAAGTGACTTTCAGCCTAAATAACATAATTATTTCTTCGGCGCGATGACAAAGTACAGGTTGAGATCGTCTTGTGGCGAGTTTGCACAAACATTGACGTTTTTCGTACGAATCTTGGAGCGGAATTCTTTGACCTGGTTTAACGCGTATGAGCGTGCTGGCTCCGGAACCAACACCACAGCATAATCCTTTCGACCGTGAGATGAAAGAGAGACTCTCACTCCATCCCGTTCTACCGCTATGGGAAACGGCTCTCGCTCCCTTCGAAGAGCAAATAATTCGTGTCATTCCTTAGACTCTGATCCTTAACACGTTGCGTTCTGCTCACGTAGGTTTCCATTTTTTTTAGTTCTTTCGCCTAATCTATGGCCGGAAAAGTCAAATCCTTGTAGGCGTCGAGTTTTAGACTAAGGTAACTGAGGTTTAAGTCAAAGCGGCGGATCGACAGTGAACTTTCTCCAAATGATTCACATCGTGAGTGAATTATTAGATTGGCTTGATGCTCCATTGGGGATGTGGAGGCCAGAAAAGGACAGGTATAATGGAAGGTCTGAGCTCCCCAGGGAGAAATAAGTTTTGCCTTATAGCAACGAAGGGAATGACTAGACATGATTCAGGCTTGATGCAACTATTGTGGGATACTCTTAAAGGTGAAACCATGCCGCCCCCTCGGCAATGGCTGCTGCTGTTGCTCTACCGGGGGACTTATCTGTGTTAGGTCACGGCTCCTCTTCGAGGAATTGTCTTAAGGTTTCCGCTGCTGAAATGTGTTCTATAGTTCACGTTGGAACCTGTAAGCATCAGAAAGATGTTGAGGCACAACGTACTACGTATGCTGATATGTATAAATTATAACCAAAATTAGTTACACATGGGTAAAATATACCTAGGTATATGGTAGGTGTTATGAAAGAACAAGTAACGGGACACGGAACGAAGCGGGAAGTTATTATAATGAACGAAAATAGTCTGTAGAAATACTTCTTCGCTGACCACGTCGTCGATAACGGTGCCAGCAACAGTTTTGCCTTGTTTCTGTCCATGGACAATCTGAATATTCAAAGAATGCTCAGAGCGAACTCGTAAGTATCAATTGTAATTCGACTTGATCTGATATCTGTCCCTGAGACTTGCTTATAGTCACACCGTTGGCAAAGGCGGAACGACATGCTGTTGAGTTGATGTGTCCAGTGAAACCTTTGCAGCAAATGGACAGCCACAAAGCGCACTCGTGGTCACCTCGACTTATAAGATACAAGCTGGGTTGCCCGGGATATTTTTTTAGGAGTAATAAAGCTGTTGTTCTTTTATGTGCTTTTTTGTTAGTGCTTATTTGTCTAAGTCCGGCCAGACCGACGGGGACGGGAGCACTGCTCTGGCCATTTTATTTTTATTTGGTTTTTTTTCTTATTTTTTAAAAGTTATTCTAAATTAATTAACTCAAAGGGGCTCTTCTTTCACAAAAATTTAACTTGAATGAGTTTCTCAATGATATTCTTATTTCACAGGAAAAACTAAACTCCATTTTCTCACTGCACTGAAAAAAAATTCTAAATTCTAAAGTGGCTCAATCATGCTGGCAAGCTGGCCTGGAACACCCTTTTTGGGGTGTTCCTTATAACAAATTTAGATGGCCTAAATTTTGCAATTTTTCCTTTCAAAGAATGATGAGAACTTGCGATACAAGAATTATGATACAGTAAAAGGTATTATGGAAAAAAAACAGGAGTGATCCCAAATTAAGCATTTATAATTATTCAGCAATTTGATGGAGTAGTAGGTAATGGTGTGAAACAGCCAAGAAATGTCAATACAAAATCTTTAGTGGATGGCATGTTCTTCCCACAAGTTAAAGAGGGAACTTATTCAAGAACAATGAACCGGTGACTAATCAGATACATAGTGGCCCAGTTGTTACACTCAATTCAAGAGATGTGACTTGGCATTAGGTATGTTATCGGCGACACTGGCCTCGAGACAAGATTTCTTTCTTTGCCTTCCAGCACCAATTTTATTGGTTATTTTTCTTTTCCAAACTTTCCTGGCACTCGGATTCTCCCTGGCTGCAGAAAACAGGAAATCAACTTGGTTTTGGTTTGCGATGTTCTTTATTGACTTTGCTAACCATTCTATGGTATCATTGAATCACTCGGATTTATTGTTAGATTGTTTTCATTGTGTCTTTAAATTTCTTGTTGATCTGACTTGTGGGGTTAGGGTGAAAGGATTATGGCACTTGGGGAGTAGTTGGAACATTTGTGAGAGGTGATGAACCAGGAAGGGATGAGGTACCATCATTTTGGGACTGATAAAGAATCACCTTCCAGCATATTGCACAAGACTTTTGACCACCCATAAAAGGAATATATTTTGCACTCTTCTCTGACGGCAAATTTCGCCAAAGCATTATGATCTGTATGTGTAAGTACTAGCAGATTGGGCTGGTGAGAGCCATTCATTGAACTGAGAGCAAACTGATGTTTGCATAGTGCACTAGAAGCCTCTGTTTAGCATGAGCCTATTTCTTTATATAGGTCTACGGTATACTTATTGTTACAATAGGAGAAATTAATTTATTAAGTTTTTTCTCTCCTAAGTCTTGTAGTTGACGTGTCAACCTCTTGAGGATGAATGCAATAGCCACTGTTAAAAGCCAAAACAAAACATAACTGAAAAGCATTACTCATGCACCTTCCTCTTGTCATAAAATTGAGTGACATAATGAAGAAACTTACCAGGGTCACTTGTATCATGAATTAAGGTGGGTATTCAATTGTGATATTTAAAAACAATCGTCTTCCATTCTCAACTGACACTAGGAACTCCGCATTATCTACCTTTGCATTGTATGGCCTTCATAGATTGGAACAGCCCCCACTTTGCTTGCAGTCAACAGCAGTGATTGTTGTTGATATCAATTGTGAAGCTGCACACAACAAATGTAATCTGATGCTAAAAGGAGTTTCTGTGCCTGCTACATGATGAGAGATGCTGGAAGAACTGCGTAAGGGCTGGTTGCTTTAACAGAAATCTTTGCAATCGTACAGTTGATGCAATTTACGAACAAAAATGAACGAACCTGTTGATCTAGGGTACTCAGGAGGCTCTAACTTCGAGAGTCAGCTGACCCTTGGTTAAGTGTCAAAGTTTTCAGCCCTTTAGAGTCCCTGGAGATAGCAACAACCACCCAAGCAGCATTATGTACACTGTCAGCCATGGCTATGTAGCTGAAAGGGCGTCCCAAGTGGAGCCCTGTATGCTTGGGAAGGGGTCATGCCATTGCAAGCATTCTTTGCTTGCTGCAAGGGCTACAGACATCAAATTGTCAAGGCATTCTCAATGTGGTGGTTAGGGATGTGTTCTAGAAGAATAATTTATTTTTGATGCCCTTCAGAATTGTCTTGGTTTACATGCTTTTTATTTGTACAGTATGAGCATGGATTGAAACTTAAAGGTTCCACATAAGTATTCATTGCTAATAGCATGTGGCGATTGAAGCCTGTCTTAGCAATCCAAAGCATTTTGTCATCATTCCATGTCTCATGGACCAAGTGACATACCTGAAAGGAAAAGAACTCGCATTGGAAAACTGCTTCTTGGACGAATTTTCGTATCTTAGGAGATTATGCCCTAAGCCTGCTGAACATAAAGGATCATATTCGGTATCCCGTCTCAGGATTTCTGTGTCTCTCCCTATCATTTCGGTATTTGGAAGATTGGAAATTCATGCAGGAAATTAGGTTCGGGCGCATACGACAGGATTCGGCCAGAGAAATGCGACATGTCGAATCGATTTTTGGCGGAATAACGTGTTAAGAGAAATTCTCACCTTTGGTATGCAATATTACAGGTTGAACATCGTGTGCCTTTCACTTTAGACAGGACTGGATATGGAAATTTGAGCTTTTCTCGCAGATCTTTATACTAGAAGATAAACTTATTCCCTTCGCCTTAAAAAAAAAAACTCCAAGAGAAATATTGATGTAAGGCTGGTTCCGCAACTGGCATAGAGAATGCTAGGTGCTATTTGTAGGAGGCTATTTAAAGTTATGTCAATGAGACTCCACCGTTGTGAGAGGCTTGACTTGATCGTAAATGAATTATTCATACGAAAAAAAATATTTGGTTTACAGAGAAAATCACTTAGGACCGTCAAAATTTCAAATGCATGTGATGCTGCAGCCCTAGCTGATGCAATTTAAATGTGAAAACATGCTCCGCCAAAGTGGCATCATGAGGAAGAGCGGAAGTGCAAGGCCTTCCCTTTTCATGTGTGAATCGTGTGCATGACATGATGGAGTTTTACAATGTCAAGATACTTAAATACGTAGGAAAAGGACGCAAGACTTTGGGTGGGGGAACAGCGCCACAGATCCTGCTCGGTCGGCTGTGGTCCATTGCGAGTGCACCAGACGAGCTCGTTCAAAGAACGTTTTGTAGTTGAAGATACTCATGCGGCCGACGTGTCGGCGCATGTCCCTTTTGGTCGACCCAGTACGCTTCGATATTCTGCGTATGATTAAGAATATACTTCTTCCATGAAGCCCTGACGGTGGTCGATCGCGTCGTGCTGCACGAGGAAATCAACTGACGAAAATCAACTTGCACGAGGGGAGCGTGCGTGCTCCAGCCTGCGTTCTTGACGTTCCTTGGAAGAAAGTTTTCCCGAAGGATGCCTCGCAGATTCACCGCGTTTCAGTTCCGCACGCCGACCAGAAAGCTTTGGTAAAATGAGTCCCTGTGAGAGTCTGAAGTTCCTTCCATCATCGTTAACCCATCCGCATCATCCTCGCTTCAGCACAAGTTACTTTGTTTTCACGGGCACGCAGTCTTCCTCCCTGGCCCACATCACAGAGTGGCTGAGTGCACAGGAGCGTGTGAGCATGTTTCAACCGGAAATTGGTCTGTCCACCGAGTCGGACGTGACATCCGGAGTAATATGTTTGATTGATAGATAAAATGCTTTAAACTATAATAATAATGACGAATTAACATATAAAGGTTGCAACAACTTGCTTTTGGCAGTAACTGAAAATTACATTATCCAAAGTCTTGCTTACTCTTTTGTGATAGAGGTTTACCTATGTGCGAAGAGAAGTGTAAGACGTGACATTTCGTGAAACCTCAGTTTAAGTCACTTGCTGTAATGTTCACATTCCTGTAATAGAGCGGAAACTAATAACTTAGTATTTGCTCATTCTATAGTTTAAATGACAGCCTTTAATTTCTATAAGTAACCCCAGGATCACAACACATGAAGAAGAACGTAAGGCTGTTTTCTGTCGGAAGTGACAAGAAAGTGTCAAATGTGACATGTTCGGAAAATGTATTTTAAAACGAAAAGTCTGTACAGATCTTTAATGTATTATTCAAATGTGAACACTATACATCTATTCTTCACACCTGCTCCGATTTGAAATCACCACTATGCATAGAACTCATGGTGGCATCTGTTCCAGTAGTACAATTCAGTCTCCAGATTTGTATTTTCATCACATATTAGAAATTAGATTAAACGAGAGACGTGATAATTTTTTTCTCTCAGCGCTCAACAGCGGTTATGACACAAGTGATGGTCCTTCTCGTGTCTCCCGGACATGGTGAGACAATGAACTTAGCAACTAAATAAGTGCAGACTGTGTACTATGCACACGTTTTTTCTTCTTCAGCATAGATTCAGCAGTTCCTGAGGTAATGTCGTCCAAAGAACACTGCATACCTGTACGTCTTTTCATGCGGATGGGTTAACCTACAAGGGATCGCTTGAGGCGAGAAGTGCGCTCTCCCGGCCGAGCTGCCTTTGAATCGGATGAAGTCTTGGTATGGTAAAGGAAAATGTCAGGCAATGTAGACATGTGTATCACGTGAAGCATCTCAAAGTTGGTACCCAAGGCACTTGTGACTCGGAATTCATGGCTGCTTCTCCATCACATATGGAAAGAACCTTGGACAGACTTACGTAACTTCATGAGCAGAAGGAGATATATGCTAAGCTCATAAATTGAGAATACCTTTGTGATGAAGAACATGAATGTTTCCTTCGTCACGTCTTGTTTAGCGAAAACCATGACATTTTAAGAAGCTCAGCCTATAGTTTATGAGGAATGATCCTTGCCAAGGCAAATTGTACACATGACTGTAGAAACTGTGGTATTCCTTACAAGAAGGAAACGCAAATATTAAACAGTCATTAAAAGTGCTTTGGAGGACTGATCGTGAAAAATTGACGTAAATGCTTCGTTAAAGGTGGGGAAGAGTGTGGAAATTTCACCATCGTGTTATCAAGTCATTTAGGGGTAAAGTCTACACGAAGCAAGATATCTTCACAGACAACTGGATGGGGAATGTTTGGGCTTCGCATCTCCATCACGGGTTTGGTGTTAAAATTACATATTATGTCATGCTATAGGATAGTGGAACCGACCAAGAGGAGCGCACGGGGCTGGAGGAATGTTTAACCTGTCCCACGATACTACTCGATGGGGTAAAAACTACCAATGCTCGGACAGTTAAGCTAGTCGAGCTTCATTATTTGCTCGTTCTAATTCAACGGTACAAGCTAGAAGCCTCATTTTTTGTTCCTGGGAGCAGGACATGAGGAGTTATAAGTGCCACAAAGGTGTTGTCCTTCCTAGCATTATGACTTCTGGTATTGCCTATAAAAATGTGATGTCCGAACTTGATTGGAAAAAGTTAAGTCGGACACCCCCGTTTTAAAGTCTCAATGAGACTTGAAACACTTGATTGTGATGCAAAGGAATGATAATCCACTCAAAGTATATAACCTTTCCTCAATATCCTAGTATAGAAAGATTTTGATTGAGTTGGCGACTGACTTTCATTCCGTGTTCTAAATGAGAAATAAAGGTCAAATTTGGCACTCGAAAAGCTCTGTGTATGCGGATTTCACGTAGTTTTCCTGTGGAGAGGCGCATCTTCATAATTTTTTGCGCTAACACGGAGACACGTAGAAAATGAAACTTGGGGCATCGGTACCTATCGAGAAGCAGATTCCAGGCAAAAAAATCCGCATTTGAGATGCGTTGCTTAGGAGAACATTTTGGGGTGGACCTTTCCAAAAAAAAAATTATTTCGTTCCTAGGAATCATGGACACATATAAACCCCAAGGAATAGGTACCTGCTGATGCAGTAATAAGGGAAAATCCTTCGTAAGGGATTTATCTTAAGGGAGAACGCGGTTGCCCCTATTACCTTTCTTCAACCCCTCCCGCCCCAAAATTCAACCTCGTACTCCTCTCTGAGAGCATCAATAAGAACGAAATTTGGCATACTTCTCTCTCACCACAGAATCGCTCCAACAAATTTGAAGCTCCATCTCCCTGCGGGTGTGGAGAACAATGAATCTCGTTTTTGGAGGATGTGAATCTTATTGTCTTGTTTCCTCCCCCCCCCCCCCCCCCCCTGAACCACCAACTAAACATGACCCTTTCCACCCCTTAGATCCCTTGCCTTCTTCCTCTTTCTAACGCCTCTTAACAATATTTTTTTTTTTTTTTTTCCCCCCCCCCCCCCCCCCCCTTTGGGTAGCCACTCCTGGGGGTTTTTCGGAGGAAAGAGACCAACCATGAGAAAGATATTGACTCGTAGATGACGCACAGTGACTTTTTTGTTTGCGATCCTCCATTTCGCTATAAAAAATTAAATTATTTTTCGTTCAATTAGGCTTAGACTGCTTGCTCCAGTGCCGTCCCACAGTGTTGCCGGTTACCGTGCCGAAATGATGCCAGATTTCAGACTGTTTCAACCTTCTTATTGGCGCCTGGATCTTCTGCTTTTTTTTGCATCAGACATTTTTGTGCTGAGTTTGAGTTGAATTGAGAATGAAGCGGTGGTTAGCAGTTTTTGATCGAATTGGAGGGTCATGCAGATATTTGGACATCTCTGAACTAATAGGATGGCGCGTACTATGGATTACATGCTTCTTGATGGCATTAGATTTTTGGTTACCCGTTCTTGAGAGGACGGCTAACGTCACTGGTGACGTCATCAGCAGTTTTTTTTTGTGGAGGGTCTCTTCCAGCCGTTCTCTCAGGAACGTGAACGTGACGCAAGATCCACCAATCAGGAACGATTTGATAGGCGCGTGAGCATCGGTACAACGCGTGATTCGTTTAAGTCAGCCATCCAGGAAGGAAAGTTACTATTGGTGAAGCAGCTGAAATTCAAGACACATTATGCCCGGGTTGGATTTATGGGCAAAATTGTCTCGCGTCAGCAGCAAGGGTTTCCCAACTGATAGAAATGTACGTTTTGCTCGAGATGGGTTTCTGGACAATCACGTCTACAACTCATGTTTTAGCCGAATATTCCCCAGGTCAGCAACTGACATGTCCTCTTCGCCATCAGAGTAGTAGGATGCAGGCCAAACATGGATTCCTTTCTGTCCGTCTCTCATGGCAAACTAACCGAAGCATAATATGCTATTGGGGATAATGAATGATGAGGGAAAAGGACAAAGGATATCTGGTTGTAACCAAGAATTGCAATGTCTACATACGACCATGATGAACAGACAAAGGAATCGAGAACGTTTGTCCAATTGGCAATTGAATCGACCACACCTCTAAAAGTAGGTGTCGTTTGCATACCATCTGCGGTGAGATCCGTGGATGTTGCTCTCCGTTCCAGGTCTGGAACGTGTAGCCAAACTGCCATAGTCTAGAACTTGAATGCCTAGTAATACATTCGCGTCCCCGTCCTCCTCAAAAAACGGGTAACCAAAACTATGTTCTCTCCACAGACCTATTCGAGATGGTTCGAGGAACTCCAGATGGGCTTAAGTCGATTTTCGTAGACCACCGGTAATTCCCCATATAGCAATGTCTATTCTGTCAAATTTTCGGGTTTATAGTTATTTCTGGGTCTCTCTTCAAACCTGAACTAGCTGAGGCTTAAGGGACCTCATCCTAGGTGGAGACAGTACTCGGCGAAAGTGCTAGCCTAGAAGGAATTCGGTGCTGGGGGTCTAGGCTTACGAAATTCAACCAGCTCTTGGTTGATTGAGCATTGTCTGAGATTTATTATGGGCTAAGTACCAAAACAACATTCATTCGCATCCATAGTAGTGGAAGTGCTTCGCATCTATATACCTTGACACGAAAATACAGGTAGTGACGACGAGCTCAAATAGGCACCATGTTTAGTCCAAGCCCGGCCTGCCTTCCCATTCTCTCCCTCCCTACAGCCACGAATGTAAACATTTTTGCTTGGAGCAGAGGGGGAAAACTCGACAAATTGGCCTATCGCCTTTCCCGATCGGGACCTCCTCTCTTTCATCTCAAAATGCGTTGATTTTCATGAAAACGTGAATTACGGTCGTGCCGACATGACTTTTCCTTCTGCCTTATATCATTGCTCCTTCTCATGCTCCATCAATAGTGGGTTGGTCAGACTGATTCATCTGCCACTCTCATAAGGGCATACCAGAAAATAACTGATGGATTGGCAGATCTGTGCCTAGCCTAGTACTGCAGGTGGCAGTTCCACCATCAATTTCATTGGATGAGAGAAGGGGCTATAAAATGCAACTTTTAATGTGACATTCCCTTAAATTTAGTCACAACTCATCGCATGTCCTTGCTCCATGTGAATTTCCCCTCAATCGTACAGCATTTTTCAGCTTGAAGGAATCTATCTTCCCTAATTTGGCTGCATTTAAAGAATGGAAAATAATATTGATGTTGCTACGGAGACAAAGGGTTTCTTGAACAGCAGACTGTTTTATACAAGAATTAAATCTGACAGCAGCTAGTAGCGGATAAGGTGCTACTAAGGGGATCCCAATTTCTCATGTCGTAGATTTCACCTTCTTGGTAGGATATAAGTAGGAGCAGCATGCTTTCTAATGAGGAGTGTAATGGATCTGCAACACTCTGATGCCTTAAGACATCTAAATGATGCAATGCATCTCTGCAGTCCCTTTCTTTCCATTCCTGATACTACAATGAACCCTAAGGAGCCCCACACTTGGTTGTTAATGGATCGCTTTAGAAGCACTGATGATAATTATCTGTTGCCTGTTCTTCGGGCATTTACAGACTTTTGGGGTACATTTCCCCTTTCTTGATAGTTTTCTCCTTCCTCAGAATTATTCTATGGTGAATGGCATCAATACTTTATTTTTTCATCATTCAATGTGATCACAATATCATCTACCACAGTGACATTTAAGAAATTCTTCAAATAAAATAAAATCACAAAAGTAACAAGCATCAAGCAACAAAACATTTGGCAAATTATAACGCTACACTACAGACACTATCCAATCAATTAACTAATATGTAATATTCAACTGCCACAAAAAAATTAATATTAGGAAATTGCAATGAGAAAGACCAAGAAGGCCTAGGCATGAACAAAAAAGGATTTAAAAGCTCAGTGCAATAAAAAAAAAAGGAATACTGCAATGCAGATCAACAAGGCCTAGGCCCGAACAAAAAGGATTTCTAAGTTCAGTTCAACTCATGGCCTCTGTGAACAGGACCTTCCCACCTAAAATTCAATGCTCGCCGATCACGTCTTTTTCGAATCTACGGGAAACTTGAACAAATGGGGTCCATTTCTGCTCCTGTTCGAGGAGTTAGGGACCAAAAACACTGGCATCTCAATGCAAAGTAGGAGGAACGGGACCCTCAGCATGGACTAAAGATGGCTCCATCACAGCTCATCATTGTGCTTATGGGTCGTCCTTACCTGAGAGCTAGAGCGTCTTCGATTTACCTTGTTTCGTGTCTCCTGCTCATTCTATGACCTAGAAAAGCTTAGATTGGCAGGTCTCTTGTGTTAGGGCAATATAGCAAAGGCATAGGGCAGGGTGACCGAAAACTTACTTGATGCGGATGGGTAAAGTATCTTCGTCAAATCCTTAAGACTTTATTCTTGCTGCCAGAGATACCTCCCATAATGATAGTCCTCGTAAGTTGTACTGCGTGGACCGATGCTTGCGTCGCGGAATTTGGAATTGGCACTGAAAAAAAAAAATTCGAAAAGCCAGGCGGGTGGGGTTTTCTGTAATCAACGGAACGCTGGAGTGCTTCAGATGTGGGCGGAATGGCAATTTTGAACTAACAGTTTCCAAAATTCCTGATAATAGCCTGGGTGGTATGATAATAAATCCGGTACGTGCGCCTGCAGATTTATCACATACTCTTTCGATGAGGAAAAGGTATTTGTGATCCTGGCCGTTTAACGATCTGTATCCAGTACTTCTTGGGTTTTTGCCTGTCTGGCATGTACGTCCTTCATAGTTAAGACCACTTGATGGAGAATCTGTTTCTGTGCTACGAGAGGGTCTGCCGTTTCCTTTGCGAACGATAGCAATTGTGTCTCGACATTCACAAGTGGGTCTTCATCCCTAGAAAATTCTTCTCACTTTACGTGAGAGATAATTATTTCGTCGCTGGTGGCTAAGCCAAACAAATTCTTTCCAATTGCTCCTATCCCATTTACAAGTCCTCTTCGATCTCGTTTTAGGAGTTTTTTTGCCACCCTGACATGCCAGTTTAACATAGTAACTAGGGAGTGCTTGAGGAATTGACTTCCGACTGTGCAGGTGCCGGCAAACGGGCGCTCAGCCTTCTACATAGATCACTTAAGCCCTATCAACAACAAGATGTGGCGCTCGGCCTTCTACATAAAGTTCAGCAGTTTTTCGGCTCTCGGCCATCTACAAAGGACTCAACAGTTACTCGGCGCTCGGCCATTCACAAAGAATTCAACAGCTGGAACAATCAAATAATGTTTCTCAGGGAGAATAAGTGGACCGGGCACTCAGCCTGAACGTAAGAGTGAAGGTTACCAGGACCAAGCACCAGCGCTCCAAGGCAAAACTCCGTCTCCCAACATCAGGACCAAGTCAAGAAGTGGTGTCCATTTGGTCAGTCTTCTCGCTGGCTCAGATAAAAATCAGGATGTTATAACTTTGTTGAAAGAGCCATACCGATGGAAATGCAGAGAAAGAAGAGGGTCCTTTCCGGGACGAATCCCAGATGCGGGGAGCGAAGGAAGGTCAGATGCGATGGCAGAGAAACAGCAGGACGAGAACAGTCGTGCCCGAATAGGGGACCAGCGAAGCAGCGATCCAGAGGAGAAACGGAAGACGACTGCCCCGCCAACAGGACGTCTTTCTGCGACGCAGATTGTAAAGCAGGGATGCTTGACCCTATTTTGAAATGTTCATACGACTGCACGTGCAAGCCTATTCAAAAGGAGTAACATTCAGCCTGCAACACTGGAATGCACCCTCTGACCCTTGCGGCATCAGCTCATGTGAAAAACCCGACAGGACATCGTCTGCTAGAGGTGTTACACTCCCCCACTTGTACCTGGTGGAGAGCGACATCGTGGCGCTGTTGTGCAGCCTACACATCTTGAATCTGTTTCTTTTGTTGCTGAATCAACAGTTGCACTTGCTCGACAGACAACTTCTATTTCCAGATCCACCAATCTACCCATGAGCTACTCAAAGAAATATTTACGTTAACTCCTCAAAATGTAGCATTTGGGCCAGACCCAGTCGTATCGTTGCACACAAACTTTGGAATTTGAAACGAACGGCTATGTAGAATTCTCTTTTAAAAAAAAATATGGACAAGTACGGCCCTGGACACGGCTGTGTCGGGGTCACCAAAAATATGGGCGAGACTGCCGAATGGGATCGCGTATTCGCCATGTACGTATGCGGGCGCTACTATTTACGAGCTGACTCCAAATAGATGAGTACCGGTGAGATACGGAAGGACTAGGATGTTCAACAATAATAACAAGGGATATATTGTCTGTTATACAACTCACTCGTGCAGTCTACAGGCACCAGGCAGGAGGGAAGAAAAGTTGAGAACGACGGAAATAATTACAGGTCACTATACAATCCAGACATACCATACACTCACTGCTTGTCTCTCCGCCATCCCCCATGCCCCGGTCCGGGGGAGGTGTCCGGGAGGCGGTGGTTCCTCCTCCACTCCTTGTTGAGGTCCGCCGTAAAGCCCACAATAGCTACGGTCACTGGACTCTACCCTTGCTCTAAGTCGGGCTGCAGTTGAAGTCAAATCCCGTCGGTAGATAGTGTATCGATATATAGCAGTCTCGTCATGGCGCGTCTTTTGCATCGTGTGTTAGGAAAATTCAATTTCTATCCCAGATGATGCGTATGGCACTGATGGGGAGGCCTGCAAATTTCGCTCATCAATTCGTGAACATTTCTGGCTCCATGCTGTTAATGAAGCTCTAACGATAGACTGTCCGCTAGTTAGTGGTAGTCTGAACATGAACTAGACCTAGGCAAGCCCCTACACCGTTGTTTGTCTATTGGGAGGTCTGCAAACATCAAAACCCTGGGGTTTCAATGAACGAACATTCTGGACAGAGTCCTTCTTGATAGTGACTTAACTTCCCTTCCATTGGGATGTTCAAGTCATGGAACTTCATTATTTGTTAGGGTAAGTCATGTTCATTTTTTTGAACGTATTAAACGTTATGCGCACACCCTCACCCCCTATGCACACCACTTCGCAACACAGTTTTGCTTAGGCTCCAGGAACACTGCATGATACTGGCGTTCGTAGAGCCGTATCCCTCGTTCCATACGCGTTGTTGGCAGCGCTATCTAACTGCATCAGTCTGAACTAATGTTCTACACTACTTCCTGTAGATGTCAGGTGCAATGCACTGCCTCTGGCTCCGTAGCATTAAACCAAATAGAGTGCGTGACTGTCGCTAATTCTAACATGTTCTGGAACGTCTTCCTTTGGCAGAAGCCATGATATTAGCGGTAAAAGGCTAATTTATCTTAAAAATCTAAAAAGGTTAATTTCAGAACATTTATTTATGATAAATGATTATAGTGACTGGAGCATTCTTGTAGTGTACGTATGCAAGAGCAATAAAAGAATTTCTAGAGTATGAGACGAGAGGACTAAAAGTGTAAATGGCGAAATTGGCCGATGGCAGCAGCATAAAAAGAAAAATGAAAATTGTCAAAAGGGCCATGCCAGCAGCATAAAAAGAAAATTAAAAAAAAATATATAATTGTCGGTGTTGACAGGGTGAAGAGTTCAAAGCAATAACAGTGAGGAACAGTCAAAAGCCATGCATGTCAAAGAATGGAAGGATAAAAGGTGATTTTGGAGAAGCGCGAGTCGGATCCCCCTCCCTCTCTTCAGGATTCGAGCTTTTAAAAGCGCTCAGGAGCTTTCGATGCGCTGTGTGTTAGCACCTAGGAAAAGTACCGACACTATTCGAAGGCCTTCCAGGACAAAAAATAGACCATAGGTATCTATATCCATACCGATAACTGGGTCCACGAAATTCTGGGAATGGTTCACTGTTTCGTGCGTAAACCCGTACCGGTGCAGCCCCTAGCACGCCCCCCACTCGTCCGATCGGATCCTGGTCCCTGTTAGAATGTGCTTTGGGATTCAGGGTTTTCCGATCTCGCCTTTCTACAAGGAAAAGGCGAGTTTTGGAGACTCCATTCTTCCACACCGTCCCGAATACCGTAATTCTGACGAGTAGTTGGGAAGTTGTTGCCAGCCATCAACCTCCCCTTGTTGTTCTTGTGTCTACCCCTGTGAATAAAAATGAAATCTTCCAAGGATGAGGGTCTCAGGAAAGAAATGGACAGGAATGTAGAGGAATCGAGTTCACGAACCGGAAGAAGCTTTCATCTATTTCCACGATCTGCCCAGGGCCACCCTCCCGCTCGCGGTACAGGCGCTCCCGAATGAAGTTGCGCCAGTCAACGAGGGTCTCCTCGAGGCCAGCCATTCCTGTGACTGTCGGATCGTCTGGTCACGTGCCCAGCAGTACACAATGGACAGAACTGTCCTAATGCTGAGCTTAGAGCGCGGACGATCCTTGATATCCTCAAAAGAAAAAAATGCGCCTCCATTTCCACCTGCTGCTGGACCCCCGAGGACACGAGGGCCATTCCTGGAGCTCCAGTACCGCTTGCATTAGGGATGGGAAACGTGTTGCCACTTTTATGTTTCCTTGTCGAATCGTACATGGTCCCTTAGAAAAATCGTACAACATAACAACTTGAAGATACTCAAATCGCATGCAGATTCCTACCCCAGTTCATAATTGTGCATGAATGCCAACAAACCTGGGCAGCCGGGGTACTTGCATGGGGGAGCTTGTATAAGGCTGGCTTGAGGGAGGAGGTGACATTCCCTTGCGACGGCGGATTCTTCATTGGCAGTCTGGGTCGCGCCTGACTGCCGTTGTGGGGGACTGAAAGCTTAGATTCCCCGCCTAGTTTATATAGGTATCATTTCAGTGCGACGGGGTCAAAGAGATATAGATCAGCGATAAAGATCGCCCTTGTGAGAAGTGAATGGGAAAGTGAGAGAGTGTGCGCATTACGTATAATACCCCATTTTGTCAGAAGACAAATCAATGACAAGATTAACAAAACAGAGAGGACAGTTAACTATAGAAAACTGACCGACACATTGTGCAATTTTATGGTCATCATTTACATCTGTCGTGTGGAGGTATCTAAAAGTGGACTTTTAACGTTAACTTCAGGCTGGAAAGCAAGGGAAAGATAATTAGCACGAGCGGTTAATTGGAGGCAAAAAGGGTCCGGCCTCTCCACTAACAGGACAAGCCGTCTATGGAGACGACTGATGACAAATAATAAAGCGGTGTTCAAACAACAAGCATTTAATGAATGTTAAATAAAATATCAAAAAGTATCACGGATTGAAGGTGTTCGGGAGGACTTGAAGTATGGCGAAGGTAACAAAGAGGGCGAATAGCTCCTTGACAGAAGCGCTGAAGTCTTTTTCCCAGCAGGGTGGAACTCCACTAAAAGATCTTGGAGACTCTCCCGGACATACAGGGTCTCGGGCGCAAAACGTCGAACAAAAGACGGGAGACTCGCACTCAGCGAGAGACGACTGACGACCTCGACAGAACAGACGGACGTAGACGGAAGACGAAGGCCGGCAGACGGATGTCGCACACGCTCCCCGAACACAATAGAGGTCTTTGTGGCACAAAACTCTGACGGGCATAGCCCATGCAGGACCGCGGACACGAAAGATCTTTGCGGGAGTTCTGGGGCTCTAATCGTAGCGTCTTCGAAAATTTTTAAATATTACCCATATGACATATACCATGATAAAACAAATATAGATATTAGGTTTATTTATTATCTAGTTCAAAATGAGTAATAGATTGATTATATATTTTTTCCCACTATGCTGGGTTGTGGGGGATATATGTCGCAGTGTCCATATCGTAGAAGTGGATTATTTGATGGCAAGGCCAGACTGGCGCGTGGAAAACGAACACCTCCCTACAACCTCTATTTGCAAAGTGGTAAAAGTTCTCTCTCCTGTAAAGCAGGACACTGACTAGCTGGTACTTTGCCAATACATGGATTAAAGTGTTTTCGCGTTGGTAAGACAGTTCATTTGACTCGGGATTCTCGTGCATGAGTGAAGCAGGTGAAAAACACTATAAACCTGGCCATTCACTTACGAAAAGCAGCATATTCCAGAGTGAACTCTGGATGCCCATGGTTACAGAAAGAAAAACCAACAGTAGAGCATGTTACTTTATGTGCGCAATGCGTGGGCCTGCTGCCATTGCCATCTGGCGGCAGCTCGAGTCCAGCGACCGTAGCTATCTATGGATTATATTATAAGTGTTTGTTGCTCGGGGATTGAATTCCTCCTCTTCGCTGCGGCGCACGTATTCGGATCCTGCAACCCTGTCAGAACACCCAGAAGGGCAACACACTGTAAGTGGCTTGTCATGGCCTTCTGTTTTGCCTATCTTCCTTCCTTTGTAGAGATAACAACTACGCACGCAAACGGTTGATGGACTAAACTGATTCCTTGGAAATTCTTCTTAGCAATCAAACCGATGAAAATACCTCCGGAAGTGCACGTTCCTCACGCACGACATATTTTCCGTATGTCTCTAGATCCAGTCTCCTTGAATATATATCATTCCCATCGATTTCTCGAAAAAGCTTTAGGATTTTCCCCCGCTAAGCACCTCCCTTTTATTGTAATAAGTACTGTACCACTGCACGCAAGTAATGTCATGAGTTATTACATCATCGCTCACTTCGCAATCGGAGTACGAAGAGACAATTTCAAGTTTTATATGGGATTTCCTACACACCGATCATCACGTTTAAAACTGCCAATTATGTCTGCCTTCCTCTCAGGACCACTAACCAATTGCAGATTAGCCAATTGCAGATTTACCTCGTCCAGCATGACCCGTTTTTCGTTGACGAAAGAAGTGAAAGTCCATTTCGACTTTCACGAATTCGACACAGTTGATAATCGACAGTTGGACTACTGACATGTTTGATTTCGACGTTTTATCGGAAGACAGTAAGGAAAATGTATATCTATAAATATATATTTAAAGATATGGAAAAGGGAGGGGGAGGAGAATAGGAGACACAATGGAAATAAACATCTGGAATCATAGTTCCCATTATTTACAAGCTGCAAGACAATAAGGAACTTGATTTTAGAAGGTTGTCATGATTGGATAACACCATCATCGTCAACTCCTTCAGCGGTCATGTTTTTACGCAGGATGTCGCTGGATTCCCCATTCGAGACTTAAGTGATCGATACCATTTTTTTTCTGGATTTGTGCAAGTATAGTCCGTGACTTGTTAATAGGTAACGTCCAATATTTAAATTGTGAAGGTTTCTGTCCATGAAACGTCCAGAAACAAGAATCCGATATAGAAAATAATACTTTCTCATTCGAATTCAATTTTATTGTCTCTTTTGGGGCTTTCATAATTTAATCGTTTTTCTGAAGTTCCGGGAAACTGAGAAGTTCCTCCGGAAAAAAAAAAACCACGAGAACTTGATGACGTGTTTGCTCTCTCATCAGAAAGAGCAATTTTTATCAGTTACCACGGTGACGTTATCATATCTCTCATTCTTCCTCGAACTTTCATCGCAAGATACCTCACTATCGTTCTTACCAGCTGCAAAATTGTGCTCGACCGCAGTGCTATCCTCCAGCTGTGCCGCCTACAATGTGTAACGGGTGAAAGTAGCCAGAAGAGGTCCATTTCGTTAGCAATAATGGCCACTGCAGTCCAGAAGAAGAAAGTCATTGTGATCGACAAGGACTTGGATGATCACAATGACCTGGCGACGAATATTTCAGAGGGTTTCAGGGCGGGTCCTCGCTGGTGCGATGTCGTCATACTCATCCAAGGCGACAGGTTTTATTCTTGCAAAGGGATCCTCGCCTCCGTTTCCCCATACTTCCGCCAATTGTTCTCGACCGACTTCAAGGACACGTGTCAAAGGGAGGTCAGACTAGAAGGCTTTACCGCCGTTGGATTCGGGTCGATATGGAATTACATCCACGGAACGAGGATGGAAGTGGAAGGGGAGGAAGGAGTTTTGACAATTCTGCAGGATGCCCATTTCCTTGGGCTCAAACGACTATGCAACAAAATGAGCGAAACGATCAAAGGATTGCTGAACCATGACAATGCTCTCCGTATCCTCTGCACTGCCGAACTTTGCAACGACAAGGATTTGAGAGAAGCTGCCATAGGCTTCATTTCAGTGCGTTTTAGCCAGGTAATTCGCACAAATGATTTCCTGAGTGTTTCCTTCGAGACTATCGCATCGTTATTGGATCGAGATGAATTAGGAGTTTCCTCCGAGAAGGAGGTTTATGAAGCAACTAGAAAATGGCTGGGACACGACGAAAGCCGTCGACGCTATTTGCGGGATCTTCTCGACAAGATCCGACTTCCTCTCCTTCCTCCGGAATATCTGAAGAGTGTGGTCCTCAAGGACCCTTTCATTCGTGGTGATTCGAGGTGCCTTGACGCTGTCACAGATGCGAAAGACTACCACATTCCCGAGCTCCGTCACACCGTTCCCAAAGAGAAATCCCGACCCCGCAGTCCTGTCGTAAAGGAAGCTTGGTGTCTGGGGAAGAAGGACACCGAGAGTAGCATCTATCGATTCAACCACATTAATTGGAACATGGAAGAGATCACTCACTACCCATACAGTGAGAAGCGGTTCGCGCGAGCCTTTGCGGGAATCGGCAGAAAACTCTTCTTGACTGGGTTCGGCGAGATGATGATCTTCGACATCGGGAAAAGAAAATGGAAGGAAGGACCCTCGCCCCCCGAGCCCATCGGTATGCCGGCGACAGCCGCTTCCCCCGGTTCCCTCTCCGTCTGCGGGGGTCGGGATCGAACGAACGCGCAGCGGAAGTGGGCGTTTCAATTCCAAGTGGGGTCGGGCCGGTGGGTGCGACTGAGCGATATGAGACACGACCGTTACGGTGCAGGGGCGTGCCATCGCGACGCTTGCCTGCACGTCATCGGCGGATTCCCGAACAAAAAGAAGCACGAACGTCTGGATCTCCGCACGCCCGAATGGCAAGAACTTCGCGACCTCCCACAAGGAAGAGAAAATCTCGCTCTCTTGTGTCGAGATGGCGACCTCGTCGCCGCCGGCGGATGGGACGGCGGAGAGGAAAAACGAGAAGTCTACGTGTACGACCGACGAGGAAATGCCTGGTGGGAGATGCCCAGCATGGCCGAAAGAAGAGGAAGACACGGCCTCGCGGCCGTCGACGGGAAACTCTATGCCGTCGGAGGAACGGAGAATTCCTCCGTTGAACTCTTCGAGTCGGGTTGGAAAGTCGTGAAGAGATATGATATGACCACTTGTGAAAGAGCTTGTCAGATGATCAGTTGATGTGAAGGGTTTTCTTATATCTAGGAACTAAGTTCAAACCTTTTATTTCCTTCGTATCATCATGAAAATGTTTTTAAAACCTTGAAAAATTTTCACAATTTCTCAAATTCATGGAAGAAAGTATTTTGAAATTGGTGTTTCCATTTTTTCTTCTACAAAAAATTGTGATTCACGTCTGCACCAGGAGAAAGTGCTCATTGAAAGTAATTATATTCAGATTCATACTTCGCAATGTTCAAAAGAACTTCAATGTATATATGAAGTGGCAGAGTTAGAATTCTCGACTCATTAAAAATGTGTAACGATGCCATGGAATTAGGACTAATATACGACCCGATGAAGACGCTACTCCCATCCTGCATATTTTTCACCTTTTTATTTGCATTGCATCCTAGTCCCGATCCACCCATATTGGATTTAAAAAACCACAATTTAATAATGAGAGGAAACTAATCGCTTGATTGTACGCTGCAATTTTGACACAAAAGTTTTCTAGACTGGGTACTATTCATTACCGTCCAGAAGAACACGTTTCAGATCATGCACGTCCATCGTGGACGAATCCGCACAATGAACTTTAGTGCAGCGAGCTTATGTCTGAAGCCCTTGGATGAAAAAATGGCAAGCAAAGCGTGAAACCGCAAAAGACTAAAAATAAAATTAATTTCAGGAAGGAAAACTCAGGTTTCTCCTCACTACCTCGTCTCATAGTTATGAGATGGGTTTCCATTGCGGGAAAATTCAATTATTAGTAATAAGGAAAAGACCCAAGATTTACCTTCTCCTTGCATTGCTGAATATATGAAAGAAACTTAAGCCTTACGAAATCGTTGATATATTTTTTTTACGTGCCAACCGGTCGGATGACTTACCCTTTCACCCCTTCCATTCGACTGACGGGTCTTCAAAAGTTTTATTTACTGCTTTATCACAATGCCTTCGGGGCGAAAGTGCACGGGGACGATTTTCCACTCGTGACAAATAAGGCACAGTCTACACCCCGAATGCACAAATTCTTAATGGACAAGGCTTAACTGTAGTTACCCGCTGTGAGAGATCGGTTCGGAGAAATACTCAAGTGACCGTATGAACTGATAAGGAAAGGAATTTAGTCCTGCACAACACATTTTAAGATGCCATTGAAGAGCAGGTGAAGTCTATATGACTACAATGAAAGTGAAATTTCAAGCTGGCATTTTTATGGACGATGAGTAGCAAGTATCGTGCATGTTTATATTTAGCATGGCTATATTTCCGCGGAAATATAGCCATGACCTGTGAATTACATATCAGAAGCATGAATCCGTGGAGTCCAGAGTGATTTTTCCTAGAAATCAAGAAATGTTCATCTAGCTTTATCTTTTATAGTGATTTACTCCAAGAGCCAGATTCTTTTCCTGTTCCCCACCAGCCTAATGCAACGGGATTTGGTGGGGGTAAAGTTCCCCCAAAGTTAAGTAGACGTGATGTAGAACGGCGTTGGCTTTGTTTTCTGCATTGGGCTGGAGATAATCTTTGAATTAATTGCGGCCATGCTTTTCCGTTTTTTTCCCTTTTCCACAATCCACTTGTTCACTCACCGCCTATAGCCTCGCCTAAACCCTATTTGGGTCCATCGTCCCCCGATTGTGAAATGCTGCATCGGACAGACTCTGAGGCATGTTTATTCTCTCGACAAGGATATAGCTGTTACCAAGGTGACGATATCATATCTCGCACATACTTCCCTCTATTCGAGTGCCTTCCTAGCTCGGTACAGCCTTTCCTAACTTGTTCGAAATATCTTGTGTACCACGCCTGCAGTGCGAAACTTCAATAGCCAACAATACTTCACGAACAGAAGTTTACTATAAAACAACCCATTCCAACAAGAATGACAACTCCAAACAAAGAAAATAAATTAATACTGATAGACAAGGACTATGACGATCTCTACGGCCTTGCGATGGATATTTCCGAGTGTTTCAGAACTGGACCGGGTTGGTGTGACGTGATCATTCTTGTTGAAGGTAACAAATTTTATTCCTGCAAAGGGATCCTCGCCTCTGTCTCCCCCTACTTCCGACAAATGTTCTCCACTGACTTCAAAGACACTTCACAAAGAGAGATCAGCCTGCAAGGCTTTACCAGTGTTGGATTCAAACCCATATGGGAGTACATCCACGGTACGAGACTCCAAATAGAAGGTGAGGGGGGGGCCTTGGCCACTCTTCAGGATGCCCATTTCCTTGGGCTCACACGCCTCTGCAATAAAATAAGCAAGATCATCGAGGGATTGCTGAATCCCGACAATGCCTTCCGTATCCTTAACACTGCCGAGCATTGCAATGACGAGAAACTGAGGAATGCTGCTATGAGACTCATTTCTGTCCGTTTTAACCAGGTCATTTGCAGCAAGGACTTCCTGAGTGTCACTTTCGAAACTCTCGCATCGTTATTGGATGGAGATGAATTAGGAATCTCCTCCGAGAAGGAGGTTTATGAAGCAATGAGGAAATGGCTGGGACACGACAAAAGCCGACAACAGTATTTGCGGGATCTTCTCGACAAGATCCGTCTTCCTCTCCTTTCTCCTGAATATCTGCAGACCGTGGTCCTGAGGGATCCTTTTATTCGTAGTGATGCGAGATGTCTCGAGGTTGTCACCGATGCGAAGGACTACCATATTCCAGAGCTCCGTCACACCGTTCCCAAAGGGAAGACCCGACCTCGTGGAACATTTCCAATTGAATTTTTTTGCCTTGGAAAGAATAATTCAAGAAACTTCTACAGTATCAATCCGAATAGTTGGAAGCTGCATGAGATCGTTAACTCTCCTTACTGTCAGAACAACTCTTGTCGAGTCTTAGCAGGAATAAATAGAAAACTCTTCTTCACAGGGATGTGTGAGATGAAGATCTTCGACTTTGAGAAGAGGGAATGGTCAGTCGGTCCCAAGCCTCTTGAATATGCTTATTGGCAAGCGTCTGCTGCCACCTCTTCTTCCTTCTTCACCTGTGGGGGATTTGGTAAAAAGGGCACTCAAAAGTGGGTATTTCGCTTCGATGTAGAGATAGGGCAATGGGTGCGACTGTGTGATATGAGATGCGAACGACAGGGTGCAGGAGCGTGTTTCCACGACTCTTGCCTTCACGTCGTCGGTGGAGTGAAAGATGGGAACTTGAAGAAACACGAAAGATTGGATTTCCGTATTTCCAAATGGGAAGAATTGCCTGAGCTACCTAAAGGAAATCAAAATGCTGCTCTGGCATCTCAAGGGGGTAACCTCATCATGACTGGGGGATTTGGCGGTACAGATAAAAGAGAAGTGTTTGTGTATGAAGGAAGAGGAAATACGTGGCGGGAGTTGCCAAGTATGACGGAAGCACGGCAGAGACACGGCCTTATATCCTTTGATGGAAAGCTATATGCTGTTGGAGGTACTGGAAATTCATCTGTTGAAGTATTTGATGGGACGAGATGGGAAATAGTGAAAAGGTATGACTTGACGGATTGTGAGAGAGCTTGCAGAATGATCATTTGAGGTAGAAGATTCTTCGAAATGAGAATATGTTTATATTGTGCTCCAACTTTCTCCTTTATCTAATCGTGAATGCTCGTATTAAAGCCTCAAAGTACACTATTTCTTTATTCACCTTCATCACTTCTTGAAGGTATTCGTCGTTTTTATACTCTCTCAAAAAAGTATTTATCCAGGTTTGTAGCAACGTGATTTTTTCGGTTCATTTTTTTTACAATTACTAAGCCAACGCATAGCAAGCAACAACTTGTGAAGCAAGTATTGTGGACGCTTCTCATCTGTTAGTTTAAGGTGTATATCGTTGAAGTTGCCACTACTTCCCGCTATTTTTTATTTATTTCGAGGTCACCAGGTCGTGAGATAGAAACCTGTTTTGCGAAAACTCCTCATCCCCAAACTTGGATTTTGCGACAACCGCGTTGTATTTGGGGTTCTTATACCGTTATTAGCAGGACGCGTTCATGAGTAGTAGGAGAAAAGAATTGATTTTTGCGGACACATTTCTTCCTGTCAGTGAAGAGTCAGTTATTCGGGAAATACATTTGAAAAGCGGAACACGGCCATTGCCATCTGGCAGCAGTGATTCCAGAGAATTCATGACACGGCGTTTCTCCTCCCTGACGTCTTCCCTTAAATTAATTTCAGCCTATCGAGGAGGAAAGTATGAACGTGCGAAGGTGGAATGGAACATGGATGATGAGCACCTCCTGTCCCGTGACTTAGCTCTATCCACTTTACCCCTTTTGTCGACACACTGATGATTCAGGGAAGTATGATGACAACTCCTCAGCTAATAGGCATTATTGGTTGTACACTATTTTGTTGCTCCACCTGTTCATGACTTTTAAAGTAGCAAGTAGTAGCAAATGTAATACTAATGGAGGAGTGACAATATTCAATCTACAATATATCAGGATGAATTCCCCTAATTTGGCTGCTCAAGCACTAGAACTAAAAATGTTCCAAGCGTAAAGTGAGCTTCAGCACATTCCTCTACCTTTAGTCTTTATTCATACCAATGACGTCAGGAATAAATCATTTTACAACACAAACGGTTCACCTCGTAAGTCCAGACATACTTGACAGTGCGT
The DNA here is from genome assembly GCA_905338385.1 of Darwinula stevensoni. Taxonomy (NCBI): domain Eukaryota; kingdom Metazoa; phylum Arthropoda; class Ostracoda; order Podocopida; family Darwinulidae; genus Darwinula; species Darwinula stevensoni. The sequence continues at coordinate 28,451 of CAJPEV010001590.1, forward strand.
AGGAAATTACTGTGCGGACAATGAAACATTTCCGTAGGTATTTTGATCAATTTCCCTTTGATTCGTACTTGCAATAGTTCCACGCTTCTGGATTTAGTCACGTAGACAGCCGCCGTTAAACTTCACAAAATATAGCAATGATCAATTACAGTGTATCTCACGGCAGAAAAACCCAGTGGCGAGAGTGGATTCTCCTGGAGATCAGAAAATTTTCAATAGGCACTATATTTTACACTAACATTCTCAACAACCCCATTCTCTTCATATTTACGCTGTAGCACTAAAAAGATGAATGCCATTAAATTGAAAAGCGGAACAGCTTTGTATCGGTAAGAAGTCCATGGGAATTTCTGTGGAAAATACAGAGAAATACTGAAATTCTCACATTCACGATTCCATCTATTTCTCGTTTTATCAAAGGCATGATTTTCTTCCAAAATGAACTTTTAAAAATTCGGATCAATAGAAATTGCACAAAATAATGGCGTCAAAGCAGTAAATGCCTAAATAATGGCACTAATTACATTTTGAATTTGGAAGCTCGATTTAAGATGTGGGCTTTGCGCTGGCCAGGAAGGAGTGTGAACGCTACTCTCAGGCTTCCATTCCTGCCCAGTGGCAACGGGCGTCTTGCTAAATAGGCGTTAGTCGCCTCCTTAACGATGAGGGGAAGGAATTTCCCTAGAGCTGGATTTTACTCCTTGCAACCGTCCCACACCTACCGCCACTTTGTTTACACTAGAGACAAGAGTTTTTCAGACTTCCCTCCATTGACATGCAACCAAAACCATGACACCCCCTCTTCCTTCGACAAACCCGATGGGACTTCGTCTAGGCAAGGCGATCCTGGTAGACCGGTTCCCGCTAAGTTGGAGCGCGCGTCAGTCGTCGGACAGTCGGTTCTCATGGAAAATCTCCCAACCATACTCTCAAATTCTTACACACCTACCATTGCCAAGTGTTGTTGAATTTGGAACAACTGCCTTGCGATTTTGTAACCGAGCGTTCACCTTCGGCCCCTGTGACCCCGCAACTTCCAATCCCCGTCATTCGGGCGATTTCTCCTGTTACCAGCGCTAAAGGGGGAAGGAAATGAAGATGGCCTGTGTAGTTCAACATCGCAAAACTATGGAGTGCTTATGAAAAGTTCAGTTCTTTGTCAGGGTTCGCTTTCCCATGCGTTCAGGACCACTAGTTTTGAGCGAAGTCGACATGCCACCTGATACAGTAATAGAGAAAAAAAAAATGCTTCAGAAATACCCAGTGGCGAAATATAAACAATCTTGTTTGACACTTTTATTTTTTTGCGGAACCAGATATAAACGTCCGGCTTGAACGCCATGGAGACATTTCAAACTCGTTTCCCATGTGTTCGTTACCATGGTGACAATATCTTATCTCACGTGCAACCGTCCACTCAGGTGCCTTTGCCGTTTGGTAATATACTAGTTTCCTTTGTGAAAATTTCCTGTGCCCAATTCCTGCAGTTCTATTCTCCAGTGGTACAGCCAGCATTGTTTCGTGAGGAGCAGTTCTCTGTGAAATTATCCATTCCGACAGGAAGAATGACAACTCCGAACCAAGAAAAGAAATTAATACTGATAGACAAGGACTATGACGATCTCTACGGCCTTGCGATGGATATTTCCGATTGTTTCAGAACTGGACCGGGTTGGTGTGACGTCGTCATTCTTGTTGAAGGTAACAAATTCTATTCCTGCAAAGGGATCCTCGCCTCTGTCTCCCCCTACTTCCGACAAATGTTCTCCACCGACTTCAAGGACACTTCACAGAGAGAGATCAGCCTACAAGGCTTTACCACTAATGGATTCAAACCCATATGGGAGTACATCCACGGTACGAGACTCCAAGTTGAAGGTGAGGAAGGGGCCTTGGCCACTCTTCAGGATGCCCATTTTCTTGGGCTCACACGCCTCTGCAATAAAATGACCAAGATCATCGAGGGATTGCTGAATCCCGACAATGCCTTCCGTATCCTAAACATTGCCGAAAATTGCAATGACGAGAAACTGAGGAAGGCTGCTATGAGACTCATTTCGTTCCGTTTTAACCAGGTCATTTGCACCAAGGACTTCCTGAGTGTCACTTTCGAAACTCTCGCATCGTTATTGGATGGAGATGAATTAGGAGTCTCCTCCGAGAAGGAGGTTTATGAAGCAACGAGGAAATGGCTGGGACACGACAAAAGCCGACAACAGTATTTGCGGGATCTTCTCGACAAGATCCGTCTCCCTCTCCTTTCTCCTGAATATCTGCAGACCGTGGTCCTTAAGGACCCTCTTATTCGTAGTGATGCGAGATGTCTCGAGGTTGTCACCGATGCGAAGGACTACCATATTCCAGAGCTTCGTCACACTGTTCCCAAAGAGAAGACCCGACCTCGTGGAAATTTTACGATTGAATTATTTTGTGTAGGGAAGAAGAATTCAACCAAGATCTCCAGCATTAATCCGAACAATTGGGAGTTGCATGAGGTCATTGACTCTCCTTACAACTCCTTTGGTCGAGCCTTTGCAGGAATCAAAAGAAAACTCTACCTTACAAGTGAGGGTGAGATGAAGATCTTTGACTTGGAGAAGAAAAGAATTGATTTTTGCGGACACATTTCTTCCTGTCAGTGAAGAGTCAGTTATTCGGGAAATACATTTGAAAAGCGGAACACGGCCATTGCCATCTGGCAGCAGTGATTCCAGAGAATTCATGACACGTGGCGTTTCTACTCACTGACGTCTTCACTTAAATTAATTTCAGCCTATCGAGGAGGCAAGTATGAACGTGCGAAGGTGGAATGGAACATGGATGATGAGCACCTCCTGTCCCGTGACTTAACTCTATCCACTTTACCCCTTTCGTCGACACACTGATGATTCAGGGAAGTATGATGACAACTCCTCAGCTAATAGGCATTATTGGTTGTACACTATTTTGTTGCTCCACCTGTTCAAAGTAGCAAGTAGTAGCAAATGTAAGACTAATGGAGGAGGGCTTGAAGACAATATTCAATCTACAATATAAATTCCCCTAATTTGGGTGCTCAAGCACTAGAAATAAAAATGTTCCAAGCGTAAAGTAAGGTTCAGCACATTTCCCTTTATTTGCACCAATGACGTCAGGAAGAAATCATTTTACAACGCAAACGGTTCACCTCCTAATTCCAGACATGCTTGACAGTGCGTAGGAAATTCCTGTGCGGACAATGAAACATTTCCGTAGGTATTTTGATCAATTTTCCTTTTGATGCGTACTTGCAATAGTTCCACGCTTCTGGGTTTAGTCACGTAGACAACCGCCGTTAAACATCACTAAATATAGCAATATCCATCACGGCAGAAAAATCCACAGTGGCGAGAGTGGATTCTCCTAGAGATCAGATCATTTTCAATAGGCATCATATTTTACAATAATTTTCTCAACAACCCCATTCTCTTAATATTTAAGCTGTAGCACTAAAAAGATGAACGCCATTAAATTCAAAAGCGGAACAGCTTTGCATCGGCAAGAAGTCCATGCGAATTTCTGTGGAAAATACAGAGAAATACTGAAATTCTCACATTGTTCACGATTCCATCAATTTCTCGTTTTATCGAAGGCATGCTTTTCGTCCAAAATGCTCTTTTAAAAATTCAGATCAATAGAAATTGCACTAAATAATGGCACTAATTACATTTTGAATTTGGAAGCTCGATTTAAGATGTGGGCTTTGCGCAGGCCAGGAAGGCGTGTGAACGCTACTCTCATGCTTCCATTCCTTGCTAAATATGCGTTAGTCGCCTCCTTAACAAAGAGGATGGGGGGAAGGAATTTCCCAAGAGCTGGATTTTACTCCTTGCAACCGTCCCACACCTACCGCCATTTTGTTTACACTAGAGACAAGAGTTTTTCAGACTTCCCTCCATTGACATGCAACCAAAACCATGACACCCTCTCTTTCTTTCGACAAACGCGATGGGACTTCGTCTCGGCAAGGCGATCCTGGTAGACCGGTTCCCGCTAAGTTGGAGCGTGCGTCAGTCGTCCGATTCTCATGGAAAATTTCCCAACCATGCTCTCAAATTCTTACACACCTACCATTGCCAAGTGTTGCTGAATGTGGAACAATTGCCTTGCGATTTTGTAACCGAGCGTCCACCTTCGGCCCCTGTGACAACGCAACTTCCAATCCCCGTCAGCCGGGCGATTTCTCCCGTTACTTACCAGCGCTAAAGCGGAAGGAAATGAAGATGGCCTGTGTAGTTCAACATCGCAAGACTATGGAGTGCTTATGAAAAGTTCAGTTCTTTGTCAGGATTCGCTTTCCCATGCGTTCAGGACCACTAGTTTTGAGCGATGCCGATATGCCACCTAATACAGTAATAGAGAAAAAAAAATTGCTTCAGAAATACCCGGTGGCGAAATATAAACAATCCTGTTTGAGGCTTTGATTTTTTGGCGCAACCAGATATAAACGTCCGGCTTGAACGCCATGGAGACACTTCAAACTCGTTTCCCATGTGTTCGTTACTATGGTGACAATATCTTATCTCACGTGCAACCGTCCACTCAGGTGCCTTTGCCGTTTGGCAAAATACTAGTTTCCTTTGTGAAAATTTCCTGTGCCCAATTCCTGCAGTTCTATTCTCCAGTGGTACAGCCAGCATTGTTTCGTGAGGAGCAGTTCTCTATGAAATTATCCATTCCGACAGGAAGAATGACAACTCCGAACCAAGAAAAGAAATTAATACTGATAGACAAGGACTATGACGATCTCTACGGCCTTGCGATGGATATTTCCAAGTGTTTCAGAACTGGACCGGGTTGGTGTGACGTCGTCATTCTTGTTGAAGGTAACAAATTCTATTCCTGCAAAGGGATCCTCGCCTCTGTCTCCCCCTACTTCCGACAAATGTTCTCCACCGACTTCAAGGACACTTCACAGAGAGAGATCAGCCTACAAGGCTTTACCACTAATGGATTCAAACCCATATGGGAGTACATCCACGGTACGAGACTCCAAGTTGAAGGTGAGGAAGGGGCCTTGGCCACTCTTCAGGATGCCCATTTTCTTGGGCTCACACGCCTCTGCAATAAAATGACCAAGATCATCGAGGGATTGCTGAATCCCGACAATGCCTTCCGTATCCTAAACATTGCCGAAAATTGCAACAACGAGAATCTGAAGAAAGCTGCCATAAGGCTCATTTCTGTCCGTTTTAACCAGGTCATTTGCACCAAGGACTTCCTGAGTGTCACTTTCGAGACTCTTGCATCGTTACTGGATGGAGATGAATTAGGAGTCTCCTCCGAGAAGGAGGTTTATGAAGCAATGAGGAAATGGCTGGGTCACGACGAAAGCCGACAACAGTATTTGAGAGGTCTTCTCGACAAGATCCGACTTCCTCTCCTTTCTCCTGAATATTTGAAGACTGTGGTCCTGAAGGACCCTTTTATTCGTAGTGATCCGAGATGTCTCGAGGTTATCACCGATGCGAAGGACTATCATATCCCAGAACTCCGTCACACCGTTCCCAAAGAGAAGACCCGACCTCGTGGAAAATTTACGATTGGATTACTTTGTCGAGGGAAGAAGAATTCAACCAAGATCTCCAGCATTAATCCAAACAATTGGGAGTTGCATGAGGTCATTGACTCTCCTTACAACTCCTTTGGTCGAGCCTTTGCAGGAATCAAAAGAAAACTCTACCTTACAAGTGAGGGTGAGATGAAGATCTTTGACTTGGAGAAGATGGAATGGTCAGTCGGTCCCAAGCCTCTTGAATATGCCTTTTGGCAGGCGACTGCTGCCACCTCATCTTCCTTCTTCACCTGTGCGGGGTTTGATGAGAAGGGTATCATACAAAAGTGGGCATTTCGCTTCGATGCAGACGCAGCCCAGTGGATGCGATTACGTGACATGAAATGGGAACGACAGGGTGCAGGAGCGTCTCATCACGACACTTGTCTTTACGTCATCGGTGGAATGAAAGTTTGGGAACCACAAAATCTGCATGAACGTTTAGATCTTCGCACTTCCAAATGGGAAGAGTTGGCGAATCTCCCTCAAATGAGGTGCAATCTCGCTCTCGCATCTCATGAGGGTGACCTTGTTGCAGCAGGTGGATATGACCGTGGAAATAAGAAAGAGGTTTTCGTGTATGATACAAGGGGAAATGCGTGGAGGGAGTTGCCAAGCATGACGGAAGCACGGCAGAGACACGGCCTTATATCCTTTGATGGAAAGCTATATGCTGTTGGAGGTACTGGAAATTCATCTGTTGAAGTATTTCATGGGACGAGATGGGAAATAGTGAAAAGGTATGACTTGACGGATTGTGAGAGAGCTTGCAGAATGATCATTTGAGGTAGAAGATTCTTCGAAATGAGAAGAATATGTTTATATTGTGCTCCAACTTCCTCCTTTATCTTATCGTGAATGCTCGTATTAAAGCCTCAAAGTACACTATTTCTTCATTCACTTTCATCACTTCTTGAAGGTATTCGTCGTTTTTATACCCTCTCAAAAAAATATTCATCCAGGTTTGTAGCAATATGATTTTTTTCGGTTCTTTTTTTTACAATTACTAAGCCAATGCATAGCAAGCAACAACTTGCGAAGCAACTATTGTGGACGCTTCGATTCTGTTAGTTTAAGATGTGTATATCGTTAAGTTGCCACTACATCCCTGCAATTTTTTTATTTCGCGGTCACAAGGTCGTGAGACAGAAACTTGTTTTACGAAAACTCCTCATCCCCAAACTTGGATTTTGCGATATCCGCGTTGTACATGGGGTTCTTATGCCGTTATTAGCAGGACGCGTTCATGAGTAGTAGGAGAAAAGAATTGATTTTTGCGGACACATTTCTTCCTGTCAGTGAAGAGTCAGTTATTCGGGAAATAAATTTGAAAAACGAAACACGGCCACTGCCATCTGGCAGCATGGATTCCAGAGAATTCATGACACGTGGCGTTTCTACTCCCTGACGTCTTCCCTTAAATTAATATCAGCTTATCGAGGAGGCAAGTATGAACGTGCGAAGGTGGAATGGAACATGGATGATGAGCACCTCCTGTCCCGTGACCCAGCTCCATCCACTCTACTCCTTTCGTCGACACACAGATGATTCAGGGAAGAACGATGACAACCCCTCAGCTGATGATCATTACCTAATCATAGCCATAATCATGACGATAATAGTGGGCATTCTTGGTTGTACACAATTTTGTTGCTCCACCTGTTCATGACTTTTACAGTAGCAAGTAGTAGCAAATGTAAGACAAATGTAGGAGGGCTCGATGACAATATTCAATCTACAATATATCAGGATAAATTCCACTAATTTGGCTGCTCAAGCACTAGAACTAAAAATGTTCCAAGCGTAAAGCTTCAGCACATTCCTCTAGCTTTAGTCTTTATTCGCACCAATGACGTCAGGAAGAAATCATTTTACAACGCAAACGGTTCACCTCGTAAGTCCAGACATACTTGACAGTGCCTAGGAAATTACTGTGCGGACAATGAAACATTTCTGTAGGTATTTTGATCAATTTTCCCTTTGATGGGTACTTGCAATAGTTCCACGCTTCTGGGTTTAGTCACGTAGACAGCCGCCGTTAAACTTCACTAAATATAGCAATGATCAGTCAATTACAGTGTATCTCACGGCAGAAAAATCCACATTGGCGAGAGTAGATTCTCCTGGAGATCAGAAAATTTTCAATAGGCACTATATTTTACAATAATATTCTCAACAACCCCATTCTCTTAATATTTACGCTGTAGCACTAAAAATATGAACCCCATTAAATTCAAAAGTGGAACAGCTTTGCATCGGTAAGAAGTCCATGCGAATTTCTGTGGAAGATACAGAGAAATACTGAATTTCTCACGTTGTTCACGATTCCATCAATTTCTCGTTTTATCGAAGGCATGCTTTTCTTCCAAAATGCACTTTAAAAAATTGGGATCAATAGTAACTTTTCTACGAAATTGCTTATGACATAGCCAAAGCAGTAAATGCCTAAATAATGGCACTAATCGCCATTATCCTGAAGAGTGGCCAAGGCCCGGTGGGGCCTTGGCCACTCTTCAGGATGCCCATTTTCTTGGGCTTACACGCCTTTGCAATAAAATGAACAAGGTCATCGAGGGATTGCTGAATCCCGATAATGCCTTCCGTATCCTAAACATTGCCGAAAATTGCAACAACGAGAATCTGAGGAAAGCTGCCATAAGGCTCATTTCTGTCCGTTTTAACCAGGTCATTTGCACCAAGGACTTCCTGAGTGTCACTTTCGAGACTCTTGCATCGTTATTGGATGGAGAACATTGCCGAAAATTGCAACAACGAGAATCTGAAGAAAGCTGCCATAAGGCTCATTTCTGTCCGTTTTAACCAGGTCATTTGCACCAAGGACTTCCTGAGTGTCACTTTCGAGACTCTTGCATCGTTATTGGATGGAGATGAATTAGGAATCTCCTCCGAGAAGGAGGTTTATGAAGCAATGAAGAAATGGCTGGGACACGAAAAAAGCCGACTACAGTATTTGCGTGATCTTCTCGACAAGATCCGTCTCCCTCTTCTTCCTCCTGAATATCTTAAGACTGTGGTCCTGAAGGACCCTCTCATTCGTGGTGATCCGAGATGCTTCGAGGTTGCCACCGATGCGAAGGACTACCATATTCCCGAGCTCCGTCACACCGTTCCCAAAGAGAAAACCCGACCTCGTGGAACTTTTCCAATTGAATTTGTTTGCCTCGGGAAGAAGAATTCTATCATGATCTACGGCATCAATCCGAATAATTGGGACTTCCATACGATCACTGACTATCCTTATAGTGACGATATACCTTGTTGCCCTGCCTTCGCAGGAATCGGTAGGAAACTTTACCTCACAGGGAAGGGTGAGACGAAGCTCTTCGACCTGGAGAAGAGGGAATGGTCAGTCGGGCCCAAGCCTCTGGAATATGCCTATTACCAGGCGAGTACAGCCACCTCTTCTTCCTTCTGCACCTGTGGGGGGTTCGGTCAAAAGGGCATTCAAAAGTGGGCATTTCACTTGGATGTAAAGACAGGCCAATGGCTGCGACTATGCGATATGAGATGCGAACGACAGGGTGCAGGCGCGTGTTTTAACGACTCCTGCCTTCATGTTGTCGGCGGATGGAACGTTGTTTACTTGAGGAAACACGAACGCTTGGACCTCCGTATTTCCAAATGGGAAGATCTGGCTGACCTCCCTCAAGGAATTCATAATGTTGCTCTCGCATCTCGAGGCGGTAACCTCATCATGGCCGGGGGTTTTAGCGTTGAAGATAAAAGAGAAGTGTTCGTATATGAAGGAAGACGAAATGCGTGGCGGAAGTTGCCAAGCATGGAAGAAGCACGGCATAGACATGGTCTCGTATCCTTCGATGAAAAGCTATATGCTATTGGAGGAACTGGAAATTCATCTGTTGAAGTCTTTGATGGGAAGAGATGGGATATTGTGAAGAGGAATGACTTGACGGATTGTGAGAGAGCTTGCAGAATGATCATTTAAGGAAGGATGTTACTTTAATTTCAAATAGAAAAAAAATTTTAAACGGGCCGCTCTTTGATATTCGTTGGAGTTCATTCAGTTCTTTGTCAGGGTTCACTTTCCCATGCGTTCAAGACACGCCATGGAGACACTTCAAGCTTCTTTCCCTTTCATGAATGGATATACTGCTACCTCAAGGCGAGGCAGTTAGGGCAAGAATTGTCTTCCGAAAACGCTTTCCAATATTTTTTTTAACATTTGATATTCGTTATTGATATTTCTGTTTCGCAAGCAATACATCATGAATTCCTATGGCTCCAGACCCCCGGTTGAGAAACAATATCCATGCTTATGTTTACTCACTCGAGGAGAAGCAGCATATATCCATTATCATGCTGACGAAATCATATCTCACATTTCTCCCTCTGCTCGAGCGCCTTCGTCCTTGTACTATGCGAGTTTCCTTATTTGCTGAGAATTTATTGTGCCTAATCCTCCAGTGATACGGCCAGCATTGTTTCGTGGGCAGCAGTTCTCTGAGAAAGTATCCATTCTGACAGGAAGAGTGAAAGTCTCTCCCCTTGGGTAAGAGTTTATACTATAGACGAGGCTTTGGATGATCACAATGTTCTTGCAGTGGACATAATCGAGTATTTCAGGACGGGAACCAACAGGACAACAGGTGCAACGTTGTCATCGTTGAGTGCAACAAATTGTCTTCCTGCAAAGGGATCCTCGCTTCCGTCTCCCTCTATTTTCGATCAAATTTCTCCACTGACTTCAATGACACTTCCCATGGCCTGGGGACACATTTCAAGGGGAATTGATTTTGCCGGCCCAGGCCTCACCCTTGGTCGGATGCTTAGGCCTACATCGATCTTGGCTATTTAGTTATTAAGGAACTTTTCGTTTTCTGATGGAAAAATCCTGCTACCTTAGCATGCGGCGTGAGACCTTTTGCCCTATGCCTTTCTAGGTCATGGGCTTGGTGGAAGGTTTAGGGTAGAGCCGTACCGATGTGGTTGTGGATGCGAATTTGTTTTGCATCAGGGAAACGCAAGGAAGACTTTCCCTAGACATTCCGATTTAGAGTGGCGTCAGTCAAGGGGTTTCACTGCATCATCAGGGGAAAGCCTTGAAAATGAATGCTCCAAGTGCAATACATATTTGCTTATAGAGCGCGGTCCTTAATGAGTTTACTTACTCTTCGGTCAAACTTAGGGACCTGGGGCCGTATTCTATTGCGTTCTTAAGTGCGATTTTCCTCTAAGCAAGTTGCTTAGCTGGTATTTGCCCCATTCAAATGCATGGCCGAGGTTGAGCGATTTGCTTTAACTAAGTTTAGGATTTTAATAGAATACGGCCCCCCCCCCCCCATCTTAACCTTTCTCCAGGGAAACGGGTCGGATGAAATTGCCGGAGGCAATACGATTCAATAGGCCTATGACCGACCCATGAATGGAATGTTCAGGCCTAAGACTTCCCTGTATATATTTCTTACAGCGGGGTTCGTACGACTGCTGGGAGCATTGTGATTCATTGGCCTATGACTTACCTCAGGGAGAACCCCTAGGCCTATCGTAACGTTGGAGTGATTGGTGGTTTCTGCCGCCAACCACTTGCACGAGTTCGTTTCAGGCGTTAGAAATGAGGGACCCGAAGTTGATTAATATAAAATAATGTCTCTGTTCCAACCATTGTAGTTTAACAATGTGAGGAGTTAGTACCTGGTTATTGAAAGTCAAAACTTCATAGGTAGAGGCCCTGAGCCTTCGACAGAGAATGCATTACCCACAACAATCATAATGTGAGGTTTCTTTGGTAAAGTAAACAGGCAAACGAGGCACTCAGCCTGAACAGAACTGAACTGGGCACCACCGATCCACATCAACAAACTCCGTTCTCCAACGTAAGGACCTAGCCGAAATCTGCCAGATCCTCAATTGATCTATCCTCCCACTTGCTCAGAAAAAAAAAATCATAATAATTTGGTACTGTAAGAACCTCACAGAAAGGGACGGATACCAGGTGCGAAGAAGAGAGAGTCAGGTGAAAATCCAAAAAAGGCGAGGACAAGATGTGATGACAGTAATGAAGACAAACAGTTGCGTCCGGATAGGGGATCAGCAGACCAGCTGGCTAGAAGCGAAACGGATGACGAGTGCCTGGCAACAAGGAGACTTTTTGCGACGAAGGCTGTAACACAGGGATGTGGGATCCTATTATTGATGTGCACACAATCATTGATATAAGGATTATACGAAAGGAATGACATTGAGATTGCAACACTGGAGTGCATACTTTAACCCGGACCATCGTCTGATATAGATGTTACACAATGCCACCCTTTACATACAAGGTATACAATTCTTCTAACTGGGAGGAAATATGTATGGAGGCTTTGTAAATTTATAAGTATATGAAAAGCTCACGAACAGACGATGAAGCCTAACGCTTGCTGCGAAACAGGAGAAGCACTACCTTGCCACTCTACCGTATAGCAATTTAGTACGTAATCCATGGACGGAGGGTCAGGTTTAGGGATGCCTTGATAATCAAGTATAAACTATCGAATGGGACAACGAAACTTGTTATGCACTGGCCTAACACTTGAACGGACGGCGAGGGGGGGGGGGTCGTGAAAAGATGTGATTTAACGGAAATGGAGTGAGTTACCCCAGGGGTGTCAAACTCAAATCGGTTGGCGGGCTGCACCCATACTTTATTCGCCGAAATGTGGGCTAACAGTCAATCCAAGCGGAAATCTCTAGAACTGACGGGGGGCCGTATGTTTGACACCCCTGAGTTAGCCGAATTATTATTTCTAATATAAATAAACGATCGTGACTGACTAACGCTAATTCTAACCATGTTCTAGAGAAGTTAGAAATCTGAAACTTGGTACACAAGTAGCCATTGAGATGCACAGTTCAGAAAAAAGTGCAACTTGGGAGTCACATACCCGGGAGGACTTATTTTGTTGGCCTAGGCCCAGCCCCCTGATGGAGGTTTAAGGCTTACGCCATTCTCAAACACACATACCTCCTTCAATGACGGAGGAAGGAATATGCAACATCTAGGTTGTTCACTCGGGAGGATATCAGACTTCGAGGGGGGGTGGGGCTTCATGTCCTGGGGGTAATTTTCAAGGGTGTCTAGGCCTAACCCATGGATGAACGCTTAGACCAATACCATTCTCATGTACTCCAAGGATGCGGAATAGGAAAGCAAGTAGTTGTTGGCTTGCAAACTACAGATAACAGTTCGACATTAGTGGGACGTGCCCTGAAGGGACTAATTCAGCAGGCCCACATCGATCTCGACTCGATGGCATCGAGGAACTTGCTGCCTTAGCATGCGGCGCGTGGTATTTGTCCTATGCATTTCTAGGTCATAGGCTAGGTAGAAGGACTTTGGTTCATGCGAATTGGTTTCATATTTTTTGTAACGGGGAAACGGCAAGGAAGATTTTCCCTCGAATTTCCGATTTAGAGTGGTTATGTCCAATGCAGGACGTTTAGATCAACGCCAATTTTAAGTTCATACATCAACTAAGTAGGAACGTAAATGGCCATAAACTGTTTTCATGAATGACGCATTTTCTCATGAACAACTGTATGTAGTATTAGGTAGAGTTACACAGGCATTCCATAAAAGTACTGGTCCCTAAATATAGATATGGAGATAATGAAAGAACTCCTCACGCAGTGAACGTAGTATATAAAGAGTTATTGCGATTAAACTCTCAAGTGGCTTGTGTGGTTCATGTGGCTGCCATTATTCACTTCTACTTTTTGGAGATCGATATGCAATCGAAAGCGTCGACCATAGGCAGGAATTGAATTCACCAATGGAACACTAAACGATTACTGACAAATGTTACTTGGTGATCCTCATGCTACGTCACATGCGTTACTAAGAATATGTTCAATGACACCTTTTTTTCTTAAGGCGCCAGAGCCAAAGGTGTGGGAATTGAACCCATGAGCAAAGGAGTTTGACCGCATTACTAGGGGTGAGCATCGAAAACAGATGCCTTAACTGAAATGCATTAGTAATTTCCTTCTGTCACAGAGCGCCGAAGGCGCATCAATAGCAATAGTAAGGTACAAAGTTGCATTCTTTCCACCGAACTCCTGTTTTCTCCTTGATTTTAAGCGTTCAAGAACACGGAACATTCCTAAACCTCTTTGAACACAGACTGACAGTTTCCGATGATGTTCATGTGCTAAATATATATATATATATATAAAATGTCAATACTTGCCTGAAAAACTAGTCCCCAAACAGATTTTGCGACAATGCATCAAAGAATAGATTCGACTTATTTCCACAAGAGTGTTTAGGTTTGCGAACAGATCATTTCCTGTCGCTGGATATGACAAATAGTTATTTCTTGCAGATACTAAATGAATAGCATGCCTTCCGTCGCGTGACTTATCATAATTCAAGAAAAATGTCATTGTTTTTCCTCGGATGTTTGGTAGTGTGTATGCCGGGGGATTGGGTGGTGACTTTCCTCGGCTGATGATCGTTAATACTCAATAGGTTTCGAAGGCCCTTGAGAAAGAAGGTACACTTTATAGGATATAACGCAAGAGGTATTTGAGTCGTATTTCTCGGCATAATACTCTTTAAATTGACTTTCTTGTCCCATTTGTGACTGTGCTTTCGAATAGCCTCAGCACGATCATCTTTGAATATCTGTTGGAGGATACTGGATATTGGCGGTAAAGGGAAGTCAGTACGACGTTAAATCTTACGACCAAGAAGGAATATCTTGAGCTCTAGAAAAGTGCCCATTAGAGCCCAAATCCAATGTGGAGCTAAATCGGTGATGGTTGTAGTTATGGTGTTGGCTGAGGGCGAAAGTTATCGTGCTGAAGACCTCATTTCTCTAGCAGCTTAACTCTCTTCTTTTATAAGGTAGATAGCTGTTCCTCTATCAGTGACACTCAGGGAGTCCTCGTCTTGCTGCCCTAGAACACAGAGTTGTTTCTCATGGCACTCGTGCTGTGGAACCCTACCGACAACGTCGTCCGACAATGTAGCTTTAAAGGGGAACATTTTGATCGGTTGGACTGCCGTGGTGAGCGACATCGAGTTCACTTGCCTGAGAATTTTTGCTTTTCCAGCCTTCAAACTAGATCAGGACTACCGAGATAAAGCAGATGATGGTTTACGCACAAAAAGATCCATCTGTAGACAGCAAATCTTGAATAAATTTACACAAACTTATGACAAACGAGAATAACTACATGGTGCATGGATTTTTGGAGGGAGCTTCGAAAGTGACAGCCTCTCTCACTCAAGATTAGATGGGTTCCTACTCCCTATGGCTCTTCCCTGAGCAGATATTCCCGCACTCCTCAAGCCGAGTATTGTAATCGAGTTCTCCTTCTTGCAGCTTCTGCAAATGACTCTTCGATTTCGAAATTCTCGCTGCTCCTAAAGCCCGTTAGGCATTGCTGCCGGGTTCCTCTGCATGCATTGTTGATCTTGGTGAGCTTTTTCCCTTCTCTTTCAGAAGTAAATTTGTTTCCTGAAGAACGTTTTATAATAATTTCACGATTCATTTCCTTCCTCTGGCTCTTGTCTAGGATTCTTCTCCAGATGTCTCTGAAAGATCCTTTGGGATAGATTCGGAACCAATCGATGTTCATGAAGGTATCTGTAGGTTCCATGTTTCCAGTAGGGTTCAGGATTCCCATCCCCATCAACGTCGTCCGAAAATGTAGCTTTTGTGGTGTACTTTTTCATAGTTTTGACTGCCATAGCATGCGACATGGACTTCTTCTGACTGCGGAGTTTTGCTCTTCCGTGCAACCTCCCAGCCACCAGACTAGATGAGGTATGTCGTGTGGAGGGCCTCAAAAGTGGACTTTTAACGTTAACTTTAAGCCGAAAACAAGAGAAAGACAATTTAGCACGAGCGGTTAATCGGAGGCAAAAGAAAGGGTCCTGGCCTCACTCCACAGACAGGACAATCCGTCTAAGGAGACGACTGTTGACAAATAATAAAACGGTGTTGAAACAACAAGGACAAAAAGTATTTAATTAAAGTTAAATTAAGAGAAAAGAATAAATATCACAGATGTTAATTAGTCTTGAGAGTCTTTAGTAGGCAGGGCGACCGACGGAAGACAAAACAGCAAGGCTGCAGGCACGGCTGGCTAGAGGGACTGCCTAGGACGAACTCTCCCGACGGACAACCAGCCAGGGTGACAGGGACGGACCACACGCGACGGCACCAGACGGAAGATAAAAGGCGGCATGACCGGAAGGTCACACCCCCAGAAAAACAATGGAGGGCTATGCGGGCCCAACCCTGACATGGGCAGAACCCATGCAGGGCCGCGAACAAAATAATGTCCCGCGGGAGCCACAAAGCTCTATTAAGGTTATATTCGAAATTTAATAATCTTACTCATACGACAGGTACATGGTTGGAACCATCCCCTCCCTCCAGGAGATCTTTTTCTATACGCACAAATAAAAATTCACCATTTGTGTACTACAAGGTTCATGGAGAGAGGTTGTCACCTTTTTCCGAAGCTCCCTCTCCAAGAGATTCTTGAAAACCGTTAAGATTAGCATGGCTGTCCATTCTGCATTTCATTTTCCCTCATTTTCTGGAGCTGGTCTTCTTGCAGGTATTGAGAAAGGTCTCTTTTGGTACGAATATATCACATCTTCATGCTTGGTGCTGAACATTCATAAACTACCTCGTTTGGCGGGATGGTCGAATTGTCCTGCGTTATTGATATTGGTGTATATGGCAAGCACAAATCTTCGATCTTTGGCCTATAAATACCCCTATCCCAGTGCAGAGATGGTCCTTGGCTGTTCCCTTCGGTTGTTCCCTCTGGCTCTTCCCCGAGGAGTAGAAAAAGGGGCTCTTGCATTTCGCACTCCTCGAGCCAGGGATTGTAATCGAATTCTCTCTCCCTGCATTGCTGGTCTCGAAGAGCCATTTCCCTTCTCTCTGTCTGAAGTAAATTTGTCTTCTTAGTGATTTCTTCGCCTTTTTCCTCTGGCTCTTGTTTGGAATGCGGCTTCTGGAGGATCCCAACCGATGCTCATGGAGGTCCCTTTAGGTTCCATGTTTCCAACAGTCACCAGGGCAATAAGGATACAACCCATGCTAGTACCCGCTGCTTTGGGGGAAGCTTTTCCATCGTATGAATGGGAAGCACTTGCCATGGTGCGTCATTCCTAATAGGGACGATGTCCGCATTCTGCAGTAGACTTTGAAATTAATGACAGTGTACCAAAAAAACCCATTAAAATGCATAAAATATTTTACTACATTTCGTAAAATAATATCTACGTTCATTCAAACTTGAATCTCTTGAAGAAATAAATGAAAATTCATATTTAAATGAGAGTCTGCACTATGTGCAGCCCCCTCCCCTTTCCCAAAAATTGTGTCAAGATTAGCTTCTATGCTCACTGTGCATTTCATTTGGGCTCATTTCCTGAGCTGGTTTTCTCGCAGTAATTGAGAGAGGTCTCTTTTGATACGGATGAATCACATCATGCTTTGTGCTTGACATTTTCTGCGATGAACTCTCACTTTGACTCTGACTTTTTCCCGAGGTCCTCTTGCATTTCGCACTCCTCAAGCCAGGGCCGGCGATCGAGTTTTACTTGTTGCGGCTGCCTTTTCGATTTCGGAGTCCTCACCACTCATAGAGCTCGTTCGGTCGTGCTGCTGGTTCCTCTCCCTGCATTGCTAGTCTCGGAGATTCTTTTCTCTGCCTGAAGTAAACTCGTCTCCTCATTGATGTCTTTCTTTGGCACCTTCCTGTTTCCTTGGCTTCCTCTCTAGATGTCTCTGGAGGATCCGTTTGGGTGTATTCGGATCCAACCAATGCACAGAGTAACCGTGGGCTTCACAATTCTAGCAGGGAATAAGATTCCCATCTTGCTGTCTCGTTCTTGAGTCAACCTATGGAGGTAACTGTACCCATGTACAGGCGACTTGTACTTCGGGTCGTCAGTTTCAAGCTGTACGGAAGATTAGGGATGGAGCCAATGTAGTGGGTTATTGATGGTGTACATGGCAAGCACAAATCTTCTATCTTTGCCCGGTAAATACCCCTCTCCCAGTGCAGAGATGGTCCTTGGCTGTTCCCTCTGGCTCTTCCCCGAGGAGTAGAAAAAGGGGCTCTTGCATTTCGCACTCCTCGAGCCAGGGATTGTAATCGAATTCTTCTTGCCGCCTAGTTCCTAACCTGTAGTTAATGATCTTTATATTAGAATCCATGAAACTCCAGCTGGAGAGAGATACTTAAGTTTCCTTAAATGGATGTGGACGTGTCTCTGCTACCTCCATGGACGCAATGTAATTCTTCGATATTCACCGCCTTTCTACTTCGAACGTTCATGGTTGGATAGGGATTCCATGAGGAAATTTCCTTTCCGACAAGAAGAATGACAACTCTGGGCCGAGAGAAGAACCTAATATTGATAGGTAAGGACTTTGAAGATTACGATGAATATTTGAGTGTTTGAAGTCGCACCAGCTTAGATGCAAGAATCCCTTCAACTTAGGGATTATCTCCACCGACTTTAAAGGACACTTAAAAAAAAGAGAGATCAGGCTGGAAGGCTTTACCGCTGTTGGAGACGAGTGCCCTGAATTTATTATCACGTATGGGTTTGAATCTAAATAATGGCCTTAGCTCAAGAAAATAGGCGAACCGAAGCGTTGCTAACACGCCTTTGCAACAAAATGATCAAGGTCATCGGAAAGCGATCATGACGAAAGCTGCCATAAGATTCATTTTGGTTCGTTTTAACCAGGTCATTTGCACAAATGACTTCCTGAGTGTCTCCTTCGAGACTCGTCGAGTAACTTGAAGTTGGATCTCCCTACCACCATGAGTGTTTCTTCTCCACATAATACCCTTTAAGTTGACGCTCTTATCCCACTTGGTACTGAGCTTTCGAGTGGTATCAGCACGATCACCTCTAAGTATCTGTTGATGTTGCGACCACGGGGAAATAGCCTTCAGTGACTACTTTTCCGCAATTCGAGATAAGTCCGAACATAAAAAGGAGGAGGGGCTAAATCCAACCTTAGTGATGGTTGTAGTTATGACGACGGCTGAGGGCAAATGTTTTCGTGCTGAAGGAAAACTCATGGCTCTACCAGCTTAAGTTTTCTTCTTTCTCAGGGTAGGTAGTTGTTTTCAAATTGCAGGAATGTTTTAGGTCTGTTCTAGTGACACCCAGGAGGTCTTTGTCGTGCTGCTCTAAAATAGACTTTTTTTGCTCATGGCACTCGCGTTGTGATATCATACCGACGCGTCGTCCAAAAATGTAGCTTTTGAGGTGAACTTTTTCATCGTTTGGACTGCTGTGGTGAGCGACACCGAGTTCCCCTCTTCTGTGCCATTTCCCACCCTTGAAATTAAATCAAAACTTCGATTTTGCACCCATCTTGTACGCTGGGATTAGGTAGATTGTTTGAAACCATCCCTCCATGAGATATTCCTCTTATGAGCACCAATAAATGGAAAATTAGGGATAGAGCCAATGCTGGTGCCCGCTGCATTGTGGGAAGCTCTTGCATCATATGCAGGAGAAGCATTTGCCAACGTACGTCATTCCAAATAGGGATGAGGGCCGCATGCTGAAGTAAAATGAAGCTAATCACTGAATAAGACTTTAAAACCGATGACAGTTTACAAAAAAAATTACTACGAAATGTACCAAAATATTTAAAATATATCCCTTTAAAATATATAATAGTGATATCTACATTCACTCAAATTCGCATCTCATAGGGAAATTAATGAAAATTCATAGCCTTTTTTCAATTAGATTTTATCAAAATGAGTCTACTAAATGCAGCCTCCTCCCTTTCCCAAAAATTCCCTGAAGTATTTCAAGTTTAGCTTCAATGCCAAGTATGGATTTCATTTGGGGTCATTTCCTGGAGCTGGTCATCTCGCAGGTATTGAAAGAGGTTTCCTTTGATAAAGATGAATCCCATCCTCATGCTTAGGCCTCTAAGTTGTTGAGGCGTTCGAAGATTTATTGCCCGCCACTAGTGAATTGTCCCGGGTTATTGATGATGATGGTGTATATGGCAAGTACAAGTCCACCATCTTCGTCTGGTGAATAACCCTATCCCAGTAACTTCGCTCTGCTCTGAGGGAGGGACTATATCGTTTGGTAACCTTAAGAGCATAATTTTTTTTTTTTTACTTAATACTGGATATTGGCGGATACAAGTCACTAAATCTTGAGACCAGGAAGAAATATCTCGAGCTTCCAAAAAGGAGGCCAATTCCAATGTGGAATTAAATAGGAAATGATTGTATTTATGATGTTGGCTGAGGGCGAAAGTTATCGTGCTGAGTAAGACCTCATTTCTCTAATAGCTTAACTCTGCAAAAGAAGAGTAGATAGCTGCTCCTCGAATTGCAGGAATGTTTTTCCTCCAACAGTGACACTCAGTTACTCCTCGTTTTGATGCGTTAGAAGACAGACTTTTTTCTCATGGCACTCGTGCTGATATCCTACCGACATCGTCGTCCGAAAATGCAGCTTTTTTATGTTTGCGGAGTTTTGCTTTCCGTGCATTTCCCAATCTTCAAACTACATCAGATACATGGTTGGAACCATTCCCTCCCTCCATGAGGTCTTTTTCTCTACGCACAAATAAAAATCCACTATTTGTGAACTACAAGGTTCATTGAAAGAGGATGTCACCTTTTTCCGAAGCTCCCTCCCCTCTCCTCCAAGAAATTCCTGAAGACCGTCAAGATTAGCTTGGATGCCCCCTATGCATTTCATTTGCCCTTATTTTCTGGAGCTGGTCTTCTTGCAGGTATTGAGAAAGATCTCTTTTGATACGAATATATCACATCTTCATGCTTGGTTATGAACGTTCGGTTTGCGGGACGGTCGAATTGTCCTAGGTCATTGATGTTGGTGTATATGGCAAGCACAAATCTTCGATCTTCGTCCGGTAAATACCCCTCTCCCAATGCAGAGATGGTCCTTAGCTGTTCCCTTCGGTTGTTCCCTCTGGCTCTTCCTTGAGGAAAAAAAAGGTGCTCTCACATTTCGCACTGCTCGAGTCAGGAATTGCAATCGAATGCTCCTTGCCGCCTATTCCGTTCCCTGCATTGCTGGTCTCGAAGAGCCTTTTCCCTTCTCTCTGCCTGAAGTAAATTTGTCTCCTCGGGGATGTCTTCATCAGGCACTTCCACGATTTCTTCGCCCTCTTGCCTGGAATGCCCTCTGTAGGATCCTTTTGGGGGTGATTTCGGATCCCAACCTATGCTCAAGGAGTTCCCTCTAGGTTCTATGTTTCCAGCAGTCATCAGCGCATTAGGGATAGAACCAATACTGATGCCCGCTGCCTAGGGGGAAGCTCTTGCATCGTATGCATGAGAAGCACTTGCCACGGTACGTTATTCCAAATAGGGCTTAAAATGAGAGTCTGCACTAAATCCAGCCTCATCCCCTTCCCAAAATGGCACCCAGGGAGTCCTCGTTTTGCTGTCTTAGAGTACAGACTTATTTCTCATGGCACTCGTGCTGTGGTACCCTACCGACAACGTCGTCCGAAAATGTGGTGTTGGTGTAATTTTTCATAGTTTTGACTGCCATAGCGAGCGACATGGACTTCTTCCGTGCCATTTCCCAGCCTTCGAACTAGATCAAGTACATGGTTAGAACCATTCCCTCCCTCCATGAGATATTTTTCTATACGCACAAATAAAAATCCACCATTTGTGAACTACAGGGTTCATTGAGAGAGGTTGTCACCTTTTTCCAAAGCTCCCTCCCCTCTACAAGAAATCCTTGAAGACCGTCAAGATTAGCTTGGAAGTGCACTCACATTTTCCCTCATTTCCTGGAACTGGTCTTCTTGCAGGTATTGAGAAAGGTCTATTTTGATACGAATATATCACATCTTCTTGCTTGAGGCTGAACGTTCCTAAGCTACCTCGGTTGGCGGGACGGTCGAATTGTCCTAGGTTATGTTGGTATATATGGCAAGCACAAATCTTCGATCTTTGTCCGGTAAATACCCCTCTCCGAGTGCAGAAATGGTCCCTGGCTCTTCCCGGAGGAGTAGAAAAAGGGGTCTCACATTTCGCACTCCTCGAGCCAGGGATTGTAATCGAATGCTTCTAGCCGCCTCTTCCTCTCCCTGCATTGCTGGTCTCGAAGAGCCATTTCCCTTCTCTCTGTCTGAAGTAAATTTGTCTTCTTCAGGCACTTCGCCTTTTTCCTCTGGCTCTTGTTTGGAATGCGGCTTCTGGAGGATCCTTTTGGGGGTGAGTTCGGATCCCAACCGATGCTCATGGAGGTCCCTTTACGTTCTATGTTTCCAATAGTCATCAGGGCAATAAGGATACAACCCATGTTGGTACCCGCTGCTTTAGGGGAAGCTTTTCCATCGTATGCATGAGATGCACTTGCCACGGTGCGTCATTCCTAATAGGGATGAGGTCCATCACCTTAGGGACGTGTCCGCATTCTGTAGTAGACTTTGAAATTAATGACAGTGGACCAAAAAAAACATTACGAAATGTAGTGAAATATTTTATGTATTTTTAAAGTAATATTTAAGTTCACTGAAACTTGAATCTCATGAAGAAATGAATCAAAATTCATTTTTAATGAGACTCTGCACTATGTGCAGCCCCCTCCCCTTTCCCAAAAATTGTGTCAAGATTAGCTTCTATGCTCACTGTGCATTTCATTTGGGCTCATTTCCTCGCAGTTATTGAGAGAGGTTTCTTTTGATACAGATGAATCACATCATGCTTGGTGCTTAACACATTTTCTGCCATGAACTCTCACTTTCACTGACTTTTTCCCGAGGTGCTCTTGCATTTCGCACTCCTCAAGCCAGGGACGGTGATCGAGTTTTACTTGCTGCGGCTGCCTTTTCGATTTCGGAGTCCTCACCACTCATAGAGCTCGTTCGGTCGTGCTGCTGGTTCCTCTCCCTGCATTGCTAGTCTCGGAGAACCTTTTCTCTAACTGAAGTAAACTCGTCTCCTCAGTGATGTCTTTCTTTGGCACCTTCCTGTTTCCTTGGCTTCCTTTCTAGATGTCTCTGGAGGATCCTTCTGGGTGTATTCGTTTCCAACCAATGCACAGGGTATCCGTGGGCTTCTTAATTCCAGCAGGGAATAAGAATCCCATCTTGCTGTCTCGTTCTTCAATCAACCTATGGAGGTAACTATATCCCCTAACAGGCGACTTGTACTTCGTGTTTTAAGTTTCATTCAAGTTCGTGTTTTAAGCTGTACGGAAGATTAGGGATGGAGCCAATGCAAGTGCCCGCTTCATTGAGAGAAGCACTAGCCACAGCTCGGCATTCCAAAGTGGGATGAGGGTTATCTACTTTGAGACGATTTTTTACTCATCGTCCTGGCCATCATATGAATTCGGATCATAGTGACACTGGGCACACCCTTCTCCACCACTATCGCCCATATTTTACGGGTGGGGGGTTTTGCTTGCTCCGCCTGCTCGTTGTCTGCTGGCTTGGGTACGAAGTTCCAGTGGCCACTAATACAAATCAATGCATGCATGAGCTTATGCAAGATGATGTGGCAACTCCTCACCACCCTCCTCCTTGCATAGCTATACAGAAGATAGCTTCAAAATTGCATTAAGGTGCATGGTCGTTGCTGCACCTGCTGCCCAGCTCTGTTGATTTTTCTGGTTAACAGGTGGTCCTAACTTCGCTCTGCTTAATGAGGGAGGGACTATATCGTCTGGTAATATTAAGAGCATAATTTTTATACTTAGTACTGGATATTGGCGGATACAACTCACAACAGCATTAAATGTTGCGACCAGGGAGAAATATCTCGAGCTCCAGAAAAAAGGCCAATTCCTATGTGGAATTAAATATGTGATGGTTGTAGTTATGATGTTGGCTGAGGGCGAAAGTTATCGTGCTGAAGACAACCTCATTACTCTACCCTGTAAAAGAAGAGAGTTAAGCTGTTAGATAGCTATTCCACGAATGGCAGGAATGTTTTTCCTCCAACAGTGACACCCAGGGAGTCCTCTTTTTGCTGTCTTAGTGTAGAGATTTGTTTCTCATGGCACTCGTGCTGTGGTACCCTACCGACAACGTCTTCCGAAATTGTAGCTTTTGTGGTGTACTTCTTCATAGTTTTGACTGCCATAGCGAGCGACATGGACTGCGGAGTTTTGTTCTTCCGTGCCATTTCCCAGCCTTCGAACTAGATCAGGTACATGGTTGGAACCATTTCCTCCCTCCATGAGATCTTTTTCTATACGCACAAATAAAAATTCACCATTTGTGAACTACAGGGTTCATTGAGAGAGATTGTCACCTTTTTCCGAAGCTCATTCCCCTCTCTAAGAAATTCTTAAAGACCGTCAAGATGAGCTTGGATGTCCACTCTGCATTTCATTTTCCCTCATTTCCTGGAGCTGGTCTTCTCGCAGGTATTGAGAAAGTTCTCTTTTAATATGAATATATCACGTCTTCATGCTTGGTACTGAACGTTCCTAAGCTAACTCGGTTGGCAGGACGGTCGAATTGTCCTGGGTTATTGATGTTGGTGTATATGGCAAGCACAAATCTTCGATCTTTGTCCGGTAAATAATCCTCTCCCAGTGCAGAGATGGTCCTTAGCTGTTCCCTTCGGTTGTTCCCTCTGGCTCTTCCCCGAGGAGTAGAAAAAGGGGCTCTCGCATTTCGCACTCCTCGTGCCAGGGATTGCAATCGAATTCTTCTTGCCGCCTATTCTCTCTCCCTGCATTGCTGGTCTCGAAGAGCCATTTCCCTTCTCTCTGTCTGAAGTAAATGTCTTCTTCAGGCATTTCGCCTTTTTCCTCTGGCTCTTGTTTGGAATGCGGCTTCTGGAAAATCCTTTTGGGGGTGAGTTCGGATCCCAACCGATGCTCATGGAGGTCCCTTTAGGTTCCATGTTTCCAACAGTCATCAGGGCAATAAGGATATAACCCATGCCGGTACCCGCTGCTATGGGGGAAGCTTTTCCACCGTATGAATGAGAAGCACTTGCCACGGTGCGTCATTCCTATTAGAGACGATGTTCGCATTCTGTAGTAGACTTTGAAATTGATGACAGTGGACCAAAAAAACATTAAAAATGCATAAAATTTTTTACTACATTTCGTAAAGTAATATCTAGGTTCACTCATACTTCAATCTCATGAAGAAATAAATGAAAGTGCAGACTCTCATGTAAATATGAATTATGTGCAGCCCCCTCCCCTTTGCCAAAAATTGTGTCAAGATTAGCTTCTTTGCTCACTGTACATTTCATTTGAGCTCGTTTCCTGAAGCTTGTTTTCTCGCAGTTATTGAGAGAGGTCTCTTTTGATACGGATGAATCACTTTGTGCTTGACACATTTTCTGCCATGAACTCTCACTTTGACTTTTTCCCGAGGTCCCCTTGCATTTCGCACTCCTCAAGTCAGGGACGGCGATCGAGTTTTACTTGCTGCGGCTGCCTTTTCGATTTCGGAGTCCTCACCACTCATAGAGCTCGTTCGGTCGTGCTGCTGGTTTCTCTCCCTGCATTGCTAGTCTCGGAGATTCTTTTCTCTGCCTGAAGTAAACTCGTCTCCTCATTGATGTCTTTCTTTGCCGCCTTCCTTTTTCCTATGCTTCCTCTAGATGTCTCTGGAGGATCCTTTTGGGTGTATTCGGTTCCAACCAATGCACAGGGTATCCGTGGGCTTCATAGTTCTAACAGGGAAGAAGATTCCCATCTTGCTGTCTCGTTCTTGAATCAACCTATGGAGGTAACTATATTCCTGTACAAGCGACGTGTACTTCGGGTTGTCTGTTTCAAGCTGTACGGAAGATTAGGGATGGAGCCGATGTAGGAGCCCGCTTCATTGGGAGTAGGTTTTCAACCAAATCCTCGAGAAGCACTAGCCACAGCTTGGCATTCCAAAGTGGGATGAGGGCTATCTGCTTTATGCATTAAGGTGCATGGTCGTTGCTGCACCTCCTGCCCAGTTCTACTGTTGATTTTACTGGTGAACAGGTGGTCCCACCTTAGCTCTGCTCTGTGAGTGGGAGACCATATCGTCTGGTAACCTTAAAAACATAATTATTAACAAACACTCCTGTAACTGTCACGGGATCGTTGATTTTTGCAGAATTGTGCCCAGGAGAAAGTTTACAAATTAGGCGAACCATTGGACTTAGCACCTTGAGCATCTTGTTGAGTATAGCATTGTGGTAGTAGGCATACCGTGAGACGTCTTCTTGGCCCACCCGTCTAGATTATTCTACAAAGTACTCTTTGCCATAACACCGTCTCGCTGCCTATCTCTTCCCTAGATTGATGCTATCAAATCAGAGATTTACGATCTATCGGAGCGAACGAAAAATCTTGAGGGTAACCAACAATTCTTGTCAGACGATGTAGATCGATTAAGGAAGAATACTTTCACGGCTTTATTTCCTAACCTGTAGTGAATGATCGCTATATTAGAATCCATGAAACTCCAGCTGGAGAGAGATACTTAAGTTTCCTTAAATGGATGTGGACGTGTCTCTGCTACCTCCATGGACGCAATGTAATTCTTCGATATTCACCGCCTTTACTACTTTGAACGTTCATAGTTGGATAGGGATTCCATGTGGAAATGTCCTTTCCGACAAGAAGAATGACAACTCTGGGCCAAGAGAAGAACCTAATATTGATAGGTAAGGACTTTGAAGATTACGATGACCTTGCGATGTATATTTGAGTGTTTGAAGTCGCACCAGCTTAGATGCAAAAATCCCTTCAACTTCGGGATTATATCCACCGACTTTAAAGGACACTTCAAAAAAAAGAGAGATCGGGCTGGAAGGCTTTACCGCTGTTGGAGACGAGTGCCCTGAATTTGTTATCACGTATGGGTTTGAATCTAAATAATGACCTTAGCAACTCTTCAGTCGCCCATTTTCCTGAGCTAACACGCCTTTGCAACTCTACATTTCATATGCCCTCATTTCCTGGAGTTCGTCTTCTCGCAAGTATTGAGAGAAGTTTCTTTTGATATGATCACATCCTTATGCTTGCTGCCGAAAATTGGTTTTCCCCCAAATTGTTCTGGGTTATTTATGATGGTGTATATGTCAAGCACAAGTCTGCGATCTTCGTCTGTTGAATAACCCTATCCCAGTGCTTGGATAGATCCCTCTTCGATTGCTCACTCTGGCTCTTGCATTTCTCATTACTCGAGCCAGGGATGCCGATCGAGTCTTCCTTGCTGCGGCTGCTGCGAATGCCTCTTCGATTTCGGAGTCCTCACCACTCACGGAGCTCGTTCGGTCGTGCTGCTGGTTTCTCTCCCTGCATTGCTAGTCTCGGAGAGCCTGAAGTAAATTTGTCTCCTCAGTGATGTCTTTTTTTGGCACCTCCACGATCCACTCATCCTCCTGGGATTCTTGAATCACTCTATGGAGAAGGCTGTATCCCATGTACAGGTGACTTGTGCTTCGGGTTGTCAGCTTCATGCTACCTGCATGGAAGGTTAAGGTTTGGGCTATGCTGCATTGAGAGAAGCTCTTGTACCATATCCACAGAAAGCACTTGCCACCGTTCAGCATTCCAATAAAGGATGAGGGTCATTTACTTCGAAACGATGTCCGAGCTCTCACTCGTCATCCTGGCCGCGAGTCAGTGTGGCTCTCCAAGCACACCTTTCTCCACCACTGGCGCCCATGTTTTTCTGGTGGGGGGGTTGTTCATGACTTCATGGATGTGTGGGGGCGGAGGTAGTGTGCGGTATCTTTTGGTTGAGAGAGATATGTTGTAAGCTGCATTAATGAATTAGCAATTTATGTCATCAAGAGGTAGATCATTTGGAATGGGTTTTGGGTTGGTTTATAGTGTATGCCTTTATTCAGCGTGTTCCAGAGTTGAGTGGGTGAATTTTTTAAGCATTGGATGCTGGAACCGAAATAGTCTACTTTTGATTTCAGTATAGCTTTGCGTGCTGAGGGTCTATAGTACCTGAGAATATGCCAGTCGTCTGAGTGTGTTTGGAGAGCCTTTCTGTGGAAGTAGTTTCGCTCACGAAGGAGGTTAAGGGTCGTTGAGACATTGCTTCTGTGATAGATTTCATAGGTTTGTGATTGTCAAAAACTTTTCCTATTGTGAGCATAAAGTCCTTTGTTAAGGCCCCATCACACGCTATGATTTTGCTCATATATGACAGACCCCGATTACATGAACTCATGGCTCATATGGGAGTTCGTGTGATCGGTGTCTATGAGCGACTCATGCTCACATGTGAGTGGGATTCTAACTCATAAGGTCTTGAAGCATCCTTCACTTCCCTGCGACCGCTCATAGCAAATATGCCTTCTGATTGGTTGTTAGTCAGCCAACATTTCGCTTCCCTTATGGGCAGACGTTTGTGTTGAACAATTGATTCATACACAGAGAGACAGAGTTTGTGGAAGACGTCAGAAGCATACCATAAGATCAGTGTGGCAAGGCATGTCATGAAATTGTGGAAGAACTCAACATTGCTTGCAAAGAGAGACAAAGGCCAGATGTCAGCGTTCTATAAGTGAAGCGCAAAATCATCAACTTACGTTCCCAACTTCCACACAAGCTGGGCAAAGCTCAAAAGAGGAGAACTAGTTCCGAAACTGATGAGGTGTATGCAGGGCCGAATTAAGAAGTTGCGAGGCCCGAGGCAAGTGGGGCTCCACATTTTAGTGGTTATTGATTTTCCAGAATGGTGTAGATCAATATTGAAGTCACTTAGCACTATGCAGTCAGTGTTGAACATAGACCTTGATGCCCTCTCCCACCTAGTCAATACTGGCTAGAGCTTCCGGGGGGTCCGTACACAGCAATGACGTTGATTGCTTTGAGGAAGTGTGACCCAAGTTGGAACATACATATTTCAATATTCCCACAATTGAGGGTGGTGGTGAGCGTCTTGTATGTAAGGGTGTCTCTAATGTATATTAGGAGACCACTATGGCAAGAGTCATTAGGTCTGTCAGATCTAATTATGTCACGGTAAGAGAATAGCAAATATGCGACCCCGCGTGGGATGATTGACCCCTGACCTTCGTTTACAGTCTCCGCCACTAGCTGCCACTAGTGAGCCCCGGTATTAGCCATTCAGGATATGTAGTAGATTAAATAAAACATATGCGCTGGTCCCGATGTAATAGTTACATAGAGTTATTTTTAGAGCTATATTGTAAAAAGTAAGAAAGTACGGCATGCCTTCCAATCCAACATGCTGAGGAGTCACCAGCAAGAACGAACGGCCGATCGCAAGCCGTTCCAAGAAAGGGCTCACGGGAAAGCGAGTCGGAAAATGGAACCCTCAGCGAGGCAGCAAAAGTCAGGCTCGACCTAAGCCCTGAACGGTGCCGGTAAAGTCATCCACGACAGTGACCTTCCGAGAGGAAGAACCCGAGCGATGCCGGCCCCCGGACACCAGGATCCCGCAGCGCCTTCGGACCCAGCAGAAGAATTGGTTTTAATACTGGATGAGTAGAGAAAAAGTTTAAAAACACCTGTTTTGTTGTCACCGTATCCCCTTGTCACCTTATTTCCACCCGGACCCCACGACGGACTACGACACGAAAGAGTCGTACCGTAACAATATTATAGCCTGCAATTGATAATGAGGTTGAGGGGATCTTACTGGAGAGCCAGGTTTCACACAGCACAAGAACATCAAATGGGAATATTGAAATACTCTTTCCCCTCAGCGCTTTCGTCGCCTTTCTACTCAGAATCCCTCTGCAACCCTGGATGAACCAGCTGGGAGGCTTCTAAGCGCCCCATCTTGATGAGCTACCTCGAGACGCGAGACCGCGGATCTCCAACTCTTTAAGAGCAATATATTTCTGAAAGATAAACCACTTTCTCCGAGCTCTGAACGCTTACGCTTTGCGAAAGTAGCGTACGAAGTTATATTTAGAGACGAGAACTACATGACCCGGGTCCGATTGCTTGGTGTTCTTGAGGTTTTTTGAAGATGGACCCTTCACAATTGTTTACCTTCCTCCCCCCCCCCCTCCTTCTGTGGAAGACACTCCTTAAGAAGTGGAGGTTCGGGATTTTTCCATTACATGGCCTGCTTTTTATTTCAAGAAATACATCCTCGTCTTATTTTCAGTGACGATACGTTTTAGGGAAAAGTTCATCTGCTCTGTAGCGGTGGAAGTTCTCAATGCAAACAGTTGCACGCACGTTTTTCCTGCAAAAGTGCCCTAGAATCCTAGTGGATTCTTGGATTCCTAGTGCTAGGAATCCAAGAAACCCCCCTGAGACGTGCTGGAGGTCCCTCCTTGTCCGCAGACCCGAGGTCGAGATAGGCTATAATGGGCATACTGAGGAAGCGTTTCCTCTCTTGAGAAAAAAAAAAGGCATTTATCCGTTACCACGGTGACGATATCATATCGCATATGCTTCTCCCTACTCGGGGACCCTTCGTGGCTTGGTATCACATAAGTTTGTTTCCTCGTTTGCTTAGGATTTCGTGTGCCCCAATCCTGCATTGCTATCCTTCAGTGTTACAGCCAAAAGAGCCTCTAAGGGCAACAGTTCTCTAAGATCTTCATTCCGACAAGAAGAATGACAGCTGTGGACAAAAAGGAGACACTAATAGTGATAGACAAGGACTTCGATGATCACAATGGCCTTGCGAGCGACATTTCCGAGTGTTTCAGGGCGGGACCCAGTTGGTGCGACGTCGTCATTGTCGTTCAAGGCAATAAATTCTATTCCTGCAAAGGGATCCTCGCCTCCGTCTCCCCCTACTTCCGACAAATGTTCTCCACCGACTTCAAGGACACTTCACAGAGAGAGATCAGCCTACAAGGCTTTACCATAATTGGATTCAAACCCATATGGGATTACATACACGGCACTAGACTCGAAGTGCAAGGCGAGGAAGGAGCACTGGCCACTCTTCAGGATGCCCATTTTCTAGGGCTCAAACGCCTGTGCAATAAAATGAGCAAGGTCATCATAGGGTTGCTGAATCCCGACAATGCTTTCCGATTCCTTAACACGGCCGAGCAATGTAACAGCGAGGACCTGAGGGAATCTGCCATGCGATTAATTTCAGTCAGATTCAACCAGGTCATTTGCAGAAATGACTTTCTTGGTGTCTCATTCGATACGCTGAAGTCGTTGTTGGGTCGAGACGATTTAGTAGTCTCCTCCGAGAAGGAGGTTTATGAAGCAACGAGGAAATGGCTGGGACACGACAAAAGCCGACAACAGTATTTGCGGGATCTTCTCGACAAGATCCGTCTTCCTCTCCTTCCTCCTGAATATCTAAAGAATGTGGTCCTCAAGGATCCTTTTATTCGCAGAGATCAGAGGTGTTTCGAGGTCGTCACCGATGCGAAGGACTACCATATTCCCGAGCTTCGTCACACTGTTGCCAAAGAGAAAACCCGACCTCGTAAAAGTTTAATGAACGAATTTTTGTCTCTTGGGAGAAAGAACACTTACAAGTTCTATAGCGTCAGTCCAAATGATTGGAACCTGCATGAGGTTACTCACTTACCATACAAAGGTTACAAAACATGGAGCTTCTTTGCAGGAATAGGCAGAAAAATCTACCTGCCAGAGAACCGTGAGCTGAAAATCTTTGACCGTAATAAAGGGGAATGGGAGGAAGGCCCAAAGCCTCCAGAATACGTGTCTTCGCCAGCGATTGCTGCCTCTCTCGGGTCGCTCTTCACTTGTGGGGGTCGGGATGAAAAAGGCACGTATCGTGGTTGGGTATTTCGTTTCGAGACAGAGTCGAATCAGTGGGTGCGAATGAGTAATATGAGATTTTCAATGCATTGTGCAGGAGCTTGTTTTCTCGACTCTTGTCTTCACGTCATCGGTGGCTTATTGCAAGGTACCGCATTGAAAAACCACGAGCGTTTGGATCTCCGCACCTCGAAATGGGAGGAGTTGGCGCCGCTCCCTGAAGGAAGACATAATATAGCTCTCTGCTATCAGAAGGGTGCCCTCGTCTTGGCTGGGGGATTCGACGGGGGACAGAAGAAAGAAGTGTACATGTTTGACAAAAGACGAAATGAATGACTGCAGGAGTCGAGCATGATGGAAGGACGACAGAGACATGGTCTCGTATCCTTTGATGGAAAACTCTATGCTGTCGGAGGAACTGGAAATTCCTCCGTTGAAGTCTTTGATGGTACGAAATGGGAAATCGTGAAGAGATACGATTTGACGGATATTGAGAGAAGGTTCACTTTACTCCTTGCTATCGTCATGACCGTTAGTTTGAAATTTTCTGGGCCGAATAAAGAAACTCAAGTATATGTGATTAGCATAACCATAAAATGACAAGTCGGCTCCCACGTCATACGTACCTCGTGAATACTCAGAATCTGGTATTCTTCATTTGCCCTGTACCTTTTCCAAGTCATGTGACCTTTATTGCATGTTGGTAGGACATGTGCAAGAAATCTGCAGATAAAAAAGCCTACGTTGAAAATGAACATTGTTCATGTTAAGTCACTAACTAACATAACTCCGGTCCTTTTTACCCGCTGCAACTTTCCTTCGTTTGGTCTTAAATGGAGAGTACCCCGTCGGTGTTCGAAGGTCTGGAAATGCCAATCCAAAAATGTGCTACCTGGAGAAATTATTCGAGTACCCACTCAAATTTATTTCTGTATACCATGGGTGTCCAAACCACGGCTCCCAGACAGGTCAAATGTGGCTCACGGTGAACTGATGGATGGAGAGCAATGGCGGCTCATTGTTCCAAAGGACATATCACCCACCAATAATGAACTCGTCACAAAGGCCTATTGAAATATTCGCTCCATCACTAGATCACAATGAATCTTCACCAAATTGGGGTCAAATACCAAATTCTTATTTTTGATTTCGCCTAATACGATTGTACCATCACAGGTGCTTTTATCGCCAAATTTGTACGAGCCCATACAAAGATATGCTTCCATGAATGACATGAACATTTTCAGCAATTGCGACCCTATTGAAGAATGAATTCTTCATCAATTCCGGTTAGACCTGTGATGGCAAGATGAGATTGTAAAATCCTGTCAGACTTCCAGGAGCTTCGGGGGAGGACCTGTGTAATTGGTCTTCCTGTGTCTGTGAACATGCATAGCCTTGCAGGTAGTAGGGCAATGGCACCATCTACCCTACCACCTTCCGTTTTTGACGAAGGTGGCATTCCCAAGCATCCTTCTCGTCTACTTGCAAGATTTCAACTGCATTCAATGAAATACTTCTCTTCCCGATATTTCTTTAAGCTCAATGGTTCCATTTCTGCGCGGGAGTTGTGACTGAATATATGGAGTGCCACATCACGTCCTGTAATATCTTCTGCCTTGCCTTTGTCGCTTTACGGTTTCCCTTCGAAGTCTTCGGTGAATGTTTTCATGGTAAAGGGGTTTGCCATTTTCATTTCCTACTTGTTTGTGTCCCATTTCTATTCCAGCAATCTTCATCAAACATGAAATCCCACTTACTCTGAGAAGAACGCTGACGCTTTCGAACTATGAAGCCTTTAACGTGCCTTCTGAGACACTTCAGAAGTGTAGGTTAGGGACTTTTACATGGACTGCATTTTTTTCAGATAAGACCCTTATTTTTAGTAACGATACGTTTCAGGATAAATTCATATGCTCTGTAGCGGTGTAAGTTAATGCACGCTTTTCATGCAAAGGTGCCTAAGAGGCAGGAATCCACCAAACTCCCCTGAGACAGGCTATAGAGGGCATACTGAGGAAGTGTTTCCTCTCTTGAGAAGATTAGGCATTTATCCGTTACCACGGTGAGGATATCATATCGCATATGTTTCTCCCTACTCGGGGACCCTTCGTGGCTTAGTAGCACACAAGTTTCCTCGCTTGCATAGGATTTCTTGCGTTCCGCTCCGGCAGTGCTATCCTTCAGTGGTACGGCCAACCAAGCTTCAAAGGGCAGCAGTTCTCTGAGAAGATATCCATTTCAACAGGAAGAATGACAGATGTGATCGAAAAGGAGAAACTAATACTGATAAACAAGGACTTGGATGATCACAATGGCCTGGCCTGGACCATTTCCGAGTGTTTCAGGACGGAACCCAGCTGGTGCGACGTCGTCCTTCTCGTTGAAGGTAGCAAATTCTATTCCTATAAGGGGATACTTGCCTCAGTCTCCCCCTACTTCCGACAAATGTTCTCCACCGACTTCAAGGACACTTCACAGAGGGAGATCAGTCTTCAAGGCTTTACTGTAACTGGATTCAAACCCGTATGGGATTACATCCACGGCACTAGACTCGAAGTGCAAGGCGAGGAAGGGGCACTGGCCGCTCTGCAAGATGCCCATTTCCTTGGACTCGAACGACTGTGCAACAAAATGAGCAAGGTTATCAAGGGGTTACTGAGTCCCGACAATGCCATCCGAATCCTTAACACGGCCGAGCAATGCAACAGCGAGGATCTGAAGGAGTCTGCCTTGCGAT
>CAJPEV010001591.1:17661-43460 GCA_905338385.1 Darwinula stevensoni
GGGGGGGGGGGGAATAGGGTGCATGGGAAATACACTGACATTTTATTCCAAAAACTTCTGGGTCATCAGCGCATTATGGCTGGAAGCATTATCATTGACTCAGAAGTGACAATTTCGATTGAAATTGACTCATTGCATACTCCTGGTATACTTTTATTAGGAGAGTATCTACTAAAGGAAGAATACTAACGTCGACATTGCTGTTGGAATGAAAATCTGGATTTGCTTGTGCCACCACATGTCTGCATACACTTAAATCCCTGTTACATTAAAAAAGTTCCGATCCCATTTACACATTACTTTTACCCTGCAAAGGGCCAATTAAAAAAAAAAAGATATTTCTTGCTCCTTTCTGCAACCAGAAGCAGGCATAAGTATCGCATTGAAGAAACAAAAAATGGAGCCTAAATTTATTTTCTTGAAGTGATTCTCTTGCCATGTGACAATTCAAAATGAACTTTTCATATATGAATTCAAGTCTTGGTTTTCCATATTCTTACTTCAAAGTAATGTGCATGGAGGTTCGTGGATGTGTTGGACCCCCACCGATGTCTTGCAGCCTGAAAAGCATGCTATTGCTGGTAAAAAAAACTTGAGAGTTGCTGGTCTGGATGTTTGGAACAATATTGGATCTCTGCTCCAGGGATACTTATGTCCCTTATCCGGACAAGGTATTTTGTAACGTAAGCGGGCAAGGGGAGTCCAATGGACTCTTCATTTCCTTTTAATTATCAACCTGTATTAATTTGGCTACCCCCTTTGCAATCATCACACATTAACACAAGAACAATTCCCAGAGTATTCACGTCTAAAAAAGTAATACATAACTCCGTTAAAATTAATTACTGAAACAATTAGAGTTCGTATATTTTACCGTACTATGCAACATGTTGACTCAAGTTTCTGAGATTTTCATCCAACTCTTCATTGTCTCGGATGTTTTTTTTAAATCATTGCCTGACATTCAAGATTTCACTGCAATCTCTAAGGTAACAGTAACAAAAATAAGATTCTTATTGATGAGTTGCAAATAATGCTCATTTTGAAATCAATTTTGAAACTAGCGTTTTGCCAGCTTCTGCGCTACAGGATACCAGAAGGAAATACTCAGAGTTGGGTGTCAGGGGCAGTGAAAAACTAATGAAAAACGTGACAATCGGATACAATTCCCAATAATTTTGCATGCTTACATCCAGAGGCATATTACCTCCAAGGGTCGCCTGGGACGGGAGAGGGGTGGAGGGAGAGAGGGGAGGGGAGGCGGCCAACCGTCCCCAACGCCAAAAAAAAACAATAAAAGCAAATACGCCACTGCGTACATCTTACCAAAGTTATCTTAGGTTGCATGAAACAGGGAGAAACCACGTACGGTAGCGAGGCTTACTCGATCTGGTGCACTCTCAAGCAATGCATGCAGGTTTCACCACAGAGTAGTCAATACAGAGGGATGACAGGATTTTTCCGAATAGCCCAAAACTGAGCGGTCTTCCCAGCTTGATTTTGTTGCGGCTAAATGGTGCAGCGAAATGATTGTGAGTGGGAGCCGCCAAGGACAGAGAGCCGTTGCAAAACATACATGTAAAATGTAGAGTCCAGCGGACTCCTCTTGCCCGTTTACGTCAGGAAAGTGTTTACGAATTTTTGCACATGCAAAAACAATTACCCCAAAATTTGGACATGGTAATATAGTGTCTCGCATCAACTAAACGACACATATTAAAAGAAACATGTTTCTCTCGTAAATATGAATCGAAATAAGACAAAATTTAAGTAAGAGAGTCCAGTGGACTCCCCTTGCCCAGATAGGAGTTAAGTTTCCCAGGAACAGTGAGAGTTCCACCAGTGCAGCTGCATTGATCACCAGCAATACTGTTACTATGCATGATGAGAAGGCATTTGAATTTGTAAAAAGGCCACCGATAGGAATCATAAGGGACTTTCTTTTGTTTGCTACGGCATGATTTGAGCGTAAGCTGGATGCATGAATAATATCTGGGCCAGATGCCAATTCAAGCTCTGTTGATTGGTCCCTCCAATTTATTTAATAACTCCACAGGGTGACAGTCAAAGAAGTATCTCTCTTTTTAGATACTGTATAAGACACCAATACTATCATCACTGAAACTTGCATAAAATAATCCCTTCCTATTGGTGAGTGTTGTTCTCCAATGTAGAGGCATGACAAAGTTGATTTTCACTTCTTCAAAGTCCACAAGGGATCAAGTTGACTGAGAGGATCAGAGGGATCATGAGTACAGTCCCTGAGCCCTGTACCCATTTGATTGAGGAAACTTTCCTTAGTGAATCTCGGCTGCTTCCGATGCGAGGACAAGGAATCTACACTGAATTTAAGAGGATCCACACCAGCCAGGAATGTGCTATCCATATCTTCTTTCTCTTTTTCTTTCTCCCGTCTTCCAACCACCTCCTTCACATTCACACATTCAATGTCTTTTTTTGCCAACTCCATCTCTGTAAAGCCTGGGGATCTGGTCTCATAACTTTTGATTTCACCATCGCCCTCTTTTTCACCTTGATTTTCGATTTGTTTCTCATCCTTGTTCATCTCTTCACCCATCTTTTGCTGTCCTCCCTCCTGTATTTCTGTCAAGAGCAAATGCACTTTCAAATTTAAAGGCCAGCTATCATTGCTTGAAGCTCCTCTTAAAGATGAAAAACTCACTGGCTTTCTCCTTAGGAGGCTCAGAGGTGCTGAAAATGTTAGATGAATCTGCCATGCCTAGTACAAAGTCTTCAGATGGGTGCCTGGTATGACGGGATACACCATCATCAAATGAAAGGCTCCTAGTACTCAGCACACCACCTGAACATAAACACAGGTCAGGTCTCATTCATTGAGGATTCTTTGAGGGAAAGGTAAAGTAAAGGACAAGGACTCACATTTGAGGAGAAGATCCTGTGCATAATATAGAAGAAGGTGATAGCAAAGGGCCAGGTGAGAAGGTTCTTGAAGCATGGCACGTCTTTGTCGTTGCATCTCAGCACACGTTGGTACAATGTCAATGATTCCATGACCTTCTTGGATTTCAGAGACCCCAGCCAAGAGGAGACAGAGGACCCCTGTTCGACCCACTCCAGACAGGCAGTGAATCACAATTGGATTCTCCTGGTGGCGCTGTTGTTTATAGTAGCTCAATACTTCTGCTGTGAACTGGACTAATGGTACTGGAGAATTTGGTGGGAGGCTAAATATAAATAAAATAAAGAGAGACAATTAGAATCATCACTAGATCCACAGGTCAGAAAGATAAGAAACTTGCATCAAGCACAAGTTTCCCAATCTGTGAGAGCATGATTCATGCATCATGAGGAATATCATGAGATTGTATTATGAACCTGCTGTTCCAATTGGGGAAAAGAAGATGAACGACATTTCGTGATGCTTTTAATTCCTCATGGGTGATGGTGATGATCCGTTCAACCCAAAACTTCTCCTGCTTTAAGCTTTGAAGACTCAATTTCAGTGGTCCATGTCTGCCTGTCTTCCCCTTCTCCAAAGGCCAATAGATGGGTCCTTTGAACTAGAGCAAGAACACAAATCAATCACACAGATATTCCAATGGAACTATAAAGTTTTTATTTTGGGTCCTGAGAACCTCAAGGGTTCATGGGTCAGGGAGCAGGTACAGGTGCGCAAAGGGCACTGCAACCTATTTGGATAACCTTCAGCTGAGGATGAGCATTTTTCTCTCCATCCAACCCCACTTAACATACATGCCTTTAGTAGAAGCATGTTAATCTACAGCGTGCTCATTTCCCCT
Organism: Darwinula stevensoni; assembly: GCA_905338385.1. NCBI lineage: Eukaryota > Metazoa > Arthropoda > Ostracoda > Podocopida > Darwinulidae > Darwinula > Darwinula stevensoni. Next base: position 21,444 of record CAJPEV010001591.1, read on the forward strand.
TCCTTGTTACTCCATTTCCATGAAGATACATACTATCCTTTTACATATGATTACAGGGGTAGTCACTATGTCTTTACTTAACCTATTCCACAAGCTCACTCCTCCAGAAGTGAAAAACATGTTCCTCAAATTTGGTCTCCATGATGTATGCATAATTATCCAGATCTGCTACTCATCATCCTGAACCAATCAATAAGGAAAAACACCAAAATCCACATTTCTTAAATTCTCAATACTTCTAAATGTCTCAAGATAACCCCTCATAATCTTGTTCTAGGGAAGAAAATCTGAAATGATCCTAAATGCAACTCAAGCAGCATCCATAAACAAGGACTTCCATATGAGCAGATCCATACTAATGCACCTTTACAAAACTCACAGACTCCTCATCAATGCTGTATTCAACAGAAAAAAGAGTATTAATGAGTGGGAATTAAATGCCAAATGAAATTTAAGATCCAACATCTCAACCTCAACTTATACTTCACACACTTCCAATTTAAAAACCTAAAACAACTTAAACTTACTTAAACCATAAAGTCCTAAAGTTCTACAAAAATATTGAATAGTTGATCTTTCTCACTCCTCACCTCTTTTTCAGAAAGGAGACAAGTGATGATCTCTGTCTGGGTCTCCCAAACCATCATCCAAAAATCTTGGAATGTGAGTGGAATTGGAGCTTGAGCTGCAATCATGTTTGGGCAGTTGGGTGTGAGGTTTCGGATGTGAGAAGCATTGATGTAATCATGTCCACTTTTAAGTTCCACACGAGTAGCATCAAAAGGCAAAATGTCAGGGAACCGGTTCTTCATTGGATAACATCGTGCAACAGAGATGGTCAGCTTCCTGCTATCTACTTCCTGGGAGAATAACCATTATCATCATAAATTTTCTTTATTGCCAATCAATCAATCTGTGAATTTCAGAGGCCAAGAGGAAAAGTAACAATAAATCTTAAGATAAATTACAAGATAAACACATATAAAAAAGTTTGTGGACTGATGTCATTAAATGCCAGATCTTGGGAAGCCAGGGTGAAAGACTTAAGATTTCAAATTAACTAAATTATTTTAATAATACACATGCACAAGCTTAAACTGCACCTACAGTCAGACACTTACTCATTTTAATTAGTCACCTGTGCATGGGAAGTGCCCCATTGCATCATTATCTGAGAAAAGTTAAAAATGGCTGACTTAATAGAAAAATGCATTCGTCTAACTCTTCACCACTCTATTGGAATTTTCGCGAAAGTTCTATCGACAATGAATGTTTTTGCAGGACCTCATGCGTTATCTGCGACTATGAAGAATGCATTACCCCATCAAACAAGAATTTAGGCTTGTACAAAAAACGCTTAATCTTGGAACCATGCTGATATTTCAATTACATAGGACCATTACTTACCCCCCTCCTCCGGAAACTATCTTTCTCTAAGTTGCATCTCACTCAAAGGAACACGCAACGAAGGATCAATGGCTTGAGCAGTCAGGGCCTTGATGCCAGATGACCGGTGCAACGCTCATCTGGAGTGCCAAGTGTGATCCTCGTTAGAGATGCGGGCCTTGCTTGGAAAGATCAAAAACTAGCTCGAATGGTGCCAAAATGTCCATTTGCACATTTGAGCACTTAGGTATAATGGCCTTTTCTTCGCCGCTATCCCTATCATACTCATCAGCCATCACTATCCCTCTTGTCAAATGTTATCAAGGCTTCTCTTGTGTGCAGTGGATCCAAGTATTTCTGCTATTTCGAGCCAGGCATTTATCATAAGACAAAATCGTGAAAATGAAAGAAACCTCACTATTCCATACCCTGAGGTAATTTTCTATTCTAATTCCATAGAGAACCACAGGACGTCAGCGACCATGGCGTGCATCCCTTCATTGACAGGATAACCACGAAAAAATAAATTGCGAAAAATCACGTTGCAGTCCTGACAAAGGAAAAATGATTGTTTTTTGACTTGGAGGGGTACAAAATTACCGCACTGCCATAGGCGAACCAGAAGGGCGGGCAGGCAAGCGGCCACATCTTTGAAAGCGGGAGTGTCAAAAGTCAGTCTTGCAAATTTTATATATATATATTTTTTGTCTATTTGACCATAGCTTATTACATACAAGACACACTGGAAAACCCATTGTATACTTGTCTGTTATTGGGAAAATCCGCGCGCATGCGTATCTATTGCACACGTTTCTCTATATACTTTACGTCGCGTCTCATTTTCGCTATCACAGAATGCGTTCCAAGACAAGGATAGTTTTCATCAGATAATATACCTCCACAAACAGGGCAACCTGGAAGAGATGCGATTTGCTGTATTCATTCTTACTCTTAGCCCTGAATGCCTGGATGAATTCGCGCCACTCGCGCGGCGCGAATTTTTCCGTCTACTAAATTTTCCTCCTAGCTCCTCCCTCTATTTGCGCCTGCGGACTGGATCTTTCTCGCCGTCGTTACCCATCCGTGGCAATATGATGTGGACTCCTTTGAGACACGTATACGCATGTGCAAAATGATGGAGCGAATTGCTTGAAGCTCGTGACCGCGTCAACATGGGAAAAGCGGAAGTTAAGAAATAGCCTAGAGCATGATGCGTTAAGTGTGATACCAGATGCTTCTAACTGCGATGTGTATGTGTAGCAATGTTTAGCATTTGGTCGTCGTCAAGTATTTTGGTAGAAGGGCAAACGCAAGATGCAATGAAGAGGATTCCAACTACCCGATATTATACGCGTAGGCTTTCTCCATATATCACGACCTTCTACTTTACGAACTGTAATACTAGCGGGTCAGCACCCTTATATTATTATTGCAGTGTTGCGAAGATGCAACGTGATATGTGTACTTGAGTTCGAAGCATCACTTCGACGATGAACCATAGAACATGCCTGGGTTTAGATGTAAGAAATTGCTTGTCAAATCAAGGTGCAACAAATTTCAGAACTAGCATGCGGCATATGTGTAGTTCTGGCTCTTCCATCTGCTTGCATCTAACGTCTAGGTCTCCGATGTCTCTTCATATGAAACCCCGCTTTTTTCATATCCCTTGGCTTTTCGAGTTTTTTGAGTCGAATGGTAGCGATTGCCATCCAGGATCCTGATCTACAGTACCCCAAATCCGTAGTACAGCAATGCACCCAATAATACAGTTGTATCACAGAGATATCCCCCCCCACACACACACATACACACAAGCACACACATACACACAAGCACACACATAGGAAATTACATGGAGAGGTCGACAGAAGAAATGAAATATGAGAAGCGCCTGGCAGTGAGACGAGCTGAGGTCCATCAATACAGTCAACTGCCACTGTCAGGGAATAGCAAGAGATCTGTTGACTGTTTTAGCCCTGGTTCATTACAAGATTATAAGTTCCAGAGGTAATCGCCCCAGAATTGTCTTAGTAAGGCCTTTATGCAACATGGGATCACGGTATGAGCAAAATACAATGTCGGGGGACAATGCTTCGCCGCATGAGAGTCAGCTCAGGATCAGGAACTGCAGAAAATGTATTAGTATTCTTGAGTTGTTTTTAAATCGAAACGTTGATTCGAATACGACACAATATTGAAATCGAAGTGACTCTTTGGGAATAGGCTGATCACGAAGGATAAGGAGTTGACGCCCAGGGGAAGGGTCAGGTTCCTCGTTAGCTTTTATGATGGTTACAGCCAGATCTCCTCTTTAGTAAGGTAGACAGCAACTCCTTCAAGGAAAGGTGGGGCACCACGAGTCACGGAGTGCAATGGCTGTCTATAGCTCTCCCAACTCTGTTTCCTTTCATGCTCTCTCAAAATGAATCGCACACGTTGCATACTTTTTCTTACCTCCTGCTCTCCTCCACTCCTCGTGTACGGCTCAGAATGGCAAGTTCACCTGGAAACCCAGACGGGAACCACATCCGGGATTTTTGAAATAACAGTTGCATTTCGTCGATACTTTCCGTCATTACTTGCAATTTAAAAAAATTATTGCGCGTGAAACTCCTTTTCCATTTGCTTACAGGTCTTTTCATGGAGATTCCGCGAATCTGGGCGCTCGACATCATCTATTCTAATGACTATCGAAAGGCCTTGCATTTCTCTATCCAAGGGTTGTCAGAGGGACGTGTCATTCGGAGCGGCACTTGCTCGCTGAGTGGAGGAGGGAGAACGAAACATTATGAAACGCGTACGGATCATTTTGTGAGGAGAATGAGGCAATATACGGCAGGTACGAAAGTTAATGAGAAACATTGTATATCTTCCAGCTGAGATGCTAGGAAAGTGTAGGTGATAAAAGAGTAGTCTCAACCAAAATGAACTGTGCGGACGTTTTCCCGTAGAATATGCCTTTTTGGTTTTCTATTGACTGATACTACCATTTTTGTTGCTTGTTTCTTTGAAATAAGCGTCTTAATTCTGGCTGGGATTGGATTCAGGAGATCGGTAGTTCAATGCCTGCGCGCATGAGCTACAATCGTAACTTACTTTAATAGCAATCCTGATTTTCGATCATTTTAACGGCTCGCGTTGGGGCACGATGGGTCATTCTTTACTCATAATACGCCAAATGCTTCCTATAGTTGTCAATGCAGATTTCCTTTGCAGTCTTTTTCCAATCTGATAATGCGCAATTATAAGCGCGAGACTCTGAAGGGTAAAAATACCAGATGCTGATATTCTTGTAAATGAATCGTAGATTAATTTCCGATTAGAGGTTCCAACTGCGGTGAAGTGTATCAGTATCCAAGAATTTCATTTTAGTGATGCTTACGACCCATCGTACTTCGTGCCCTGACCCATGGTACCCCATTTTAAAATACGACTTTATCGCTCGAAACTTTTATGTTGAGAACTTGGAAACATGGGAGTGCGCAAGTAATGCGAGTCTTTACACGCAGCATTACTTCAGAAGAATAAAAACTCTTAAGTTGCAGGCTCACAAAAAAAGTGACTCCAAGGTGCCCCATCTTCCTCAATATTTGCCCTGTACGTAACAGTGGCACCCTGAGGCATCGAATACACCAGAGCACCTTCCATGTCCCAAAACATGCTGCAAAGGACTTCCTCAGTTTCAGTTTCTTGGGAGATGGAGACTCAGGATGTTTCCATTGCATAAACGTACTATTCCTTCCGGGTCATAAAATTGTATCCTGGTCTCATCAGTCGCGATATGTTTCAGTAATAAGAATATTCCACGCCATAACACACCACCATCCCCAAAATTGACAGTCTTCTTCCAACTGTATTCGTGAAACCGTTCCGCAAGGCGTTTCCAAAGCCGTCTTTATCCATCAAAAACCAAGCAGAACCGTAGCCTGTCACTGAAAGCAAATCCTCTTTTCTGCAGCCTAAACTTCATGTTCGTTACACACAAGTTTGGTTCGCTGGCTGCTCTGCATCCCCTAAAGAATAGGTCCTTCAGACACCAGCTAAGAAATAGGCATAATTGGGGCGTAGAGGCATGTCGACTGGGATGAAGTGCAGTAAAGAAATGTTACTTTCTGCGACTAGCTACAATTGTTTGGTTTCTGATAGGTAAGAACGGCTTTGGAGGCGCCCTGTATAACGATTTCACGAATTAAGTTGGAATAACACTGTAAATTTTTTTGGGTGGGGGTGTTATGGTGTGGATTCGATCTTGTGCATCCAGCTGCATCATTGGTCATGTTGCTATTATAAAAAATTCCAGCAATATTTATAATGAGTCGTCCGCATTATTTTATGACCGAACTTCCAAGGTTTAACTGCCATACATGTATTTTTGGACGAATTCACAAGTCACGCTACTGGGAGCCTTGATAGGGATCATCGGGATTATGACTATTACAAGTCCTATCGGCACATGGACAAAATCCAGAAAAAAAACTCGTGACGGGAAGAAGAAAACTAGAAGGGGAAAGATAACGAAAGCCCTAGGCGAGGTTATTAATTCAATCGACCGGTTTCGTGAGGGAGTACACGGCCGTCTTAGAGCATTAATAACTGTTGGAGTCAGCTTCTGCTGTCTCTGAAGTCATTGAGTGTGCAAAATGAAAGGAAGTGTTTAAAATCTATGTTAACCATACCAATCATTATCATCTATTAGCTCAACCAGCAGACGATGGTGGAAAGGAAAAATATAATGTAAACTCTATTCAAAAGCTAATAAGCAGGGTTCTTATAAATTCTTGGCATGTTCAAACATCTGTAACTTGAATACAATTCATCGTAGAGCATCAACATTTGGTGGACACACCTTTGAGACCATGAGGAACACGTTTCCGTGGTCAGTGACAATGGTCACCAGAGGTCCTATATCTGCTGAATTTGACCACTTTGGCTTGCATTCGTGGGATGACATAGACAGCTGAACGAAGTTGTCCAATGTTCAAGGCTATATGTTGGCATCTTTCAAGTCAGTTAAGATAACAGGCACTGCACGATACACAACTGACTTGAGGTATCCTCTTAACCAGGAATCAAGTGGAGTCAGATCTGGAGATCGTGGTGGTCACGCTTAAGGGAAATGCCTGCTAACTACCCAGATTACCAATAGAGTCTGTCCTAACAATGGCCCTTACATGGCAACGTCGGCAGATCATCGGCATTGGCATTCATGGCTCTAGCTTGGCCAACCATTTTTCGGTTCTTCGTTGGCAAAGGACATCAGCCCATTCATCGCAATGGGCTGGCTTGCCGTGATGTGGCTCGTCATCGGCCACGGAAAGAGCGCCATTCATGGTTTTCCTACTTTGGACCAGCCTGCCGATGCGATGATCTAATGTGCCCAAGTTGCACTTAAAAGTTGTAGGGAAATGTTTAAGTTCTCCACGACAATAGACGGGGACAATATGGTTCTCGCTTTACGCACAGTGCACAAAAATACCCTTCCTTCTTTAACGCTCTTGCTGCCAAATTATTTCAAAGTACATGTTAGTCTAACACAGCATTTACCATATGTTTCGCCTTGTCTCATAATAGGAATCAAAGTGGCCATTTAATCATTTATTACCCCCATATTCGATAGAGATTCGTGAAGTCCAGGAAATAAACAAGCTCATGTTTCCTTTAAAATCCTTTACAAAGCAGCGTGATTTAATCAAACAGAACAGGTGCTTAATACAATGATGTATTCGCGAATTCACTCCATCATTTCCTACCCTCCATAGAAAATGAAGGGGTGCAGCATCTCCAGAAAGGTACCAAATCTGGTACATTCATGGGAAGAATCACCTTCTCAAAAATGTATCATCACATGATGTACTGTCCTCAAATGTACGATTCATTGGCCAATCTCTAGCCGATGTGACATTTAGATCTTGGGCCATTACTGGCAGCCAAGAAAGGCCCAAGAACTTTGCCAATGATATGCCATGGTTGACCCAATCATGTTTTCGGCTATCTGGGTATACGATCACCAACATAATTCATCAGCAATGTTTTCACAGTCCGTGCAATGTGTGGGGGTGCACCATTTTGCATAAAGGTTGTCTCATTCAAAACTCCACGTAGCATGAGTGCAGGAATTACATTTTCCAACATGGATCGATAGCGCTCACTGCTACAGTGTGAAATCTGGTGTCCGTTGATTCCTCAAAAAAGTGCGGTCCAATGGTGAATTGGCTGGCAAATCCACGCAAAACTGTCACCTTAACGTCTTCCAATCGATATTCAACAAAAAACAAGGGGGTTGATATTTGCCGAGATGACGGTTTCGAATGTTGTCTAACCAGGTGTCACCAACATGCATTCGGGCTAGAAATTATAGCGCAAAGTCTAACCATGATTGTGGGTGTCCAGGTTCCAGTTGTTGGACAAGCTTAATCCTGTATGGGTACAGTTTAAATGTTTTACGCATTACTTTCCAGACTGGATGGTGGGAGTCCTGTTGGACAACTTGATTAGTGCTACATTCTCCATGAGGATTTACTTGTACAATCTCAGCTGTTAGGCTGACTTCGCCAAGCCTCTCTGCTGCGTGGTCCTTTAATAAGGCCTGTCTCACGTCTTCAACACCGTAATGCTTTACAAGCATTGCTGCCATTGCTATAATGATGACGTACGAGGACAATCCTTGAATGTAATGATAGCTTGTTACGTGACATCTTCAACAACAGAATGAGTGCTGATAAGTGTGTTGGCGGTTTCGTAGCAACAGATTTTGATTTTGAACAGACTACAGGATGTTCCGAAAGTTTCTGACCTAGTCAAACAAAATTTGCGTTAGTGCTATGCCATCCGCAGGCTACGTGAAGGTCCGGACGATCTGCTCAGGCCAAGAAAGGCTGTTCTAATAAAGGACGGAGGCCCATGACTGAAGATAGGTTTCCCGTACCGTGTCATCGAAGAGACTGGTGTTCAGATCTGGAAGAAGTTGACTAAGAGCTGTCCGGACCTCAACAGTCCAAACACCTGTGACACAGCTTCCAGGAGAGTGTTCTTTGTTAGCCCCACCCCATAAATCGGGCGTCAGTCGCTACCAGCTTTCCAAGCGGAGTGAGAAACCACCACGAAGAATGTCATCTGTCGATTCGTTGAAAGCATTCGGACGCGAATCCAAGGTTCCCAGAGGCCGGGGGAAGTCATAACAAGTATTGAAGCAAGAGTTGGTTTCTGGGGTATTCCTGGCTATTCGAAAAGCAAAAAAGTCAATAATTTCCATTATTCTCGTCTCGACTTTATTTTAGAGGGTCAGAAACTTTCGGAGCACCTTATATGCACATGTAGTGATCAGTGAAGCCCTCTGGTGGCAATTGCCGTTGACAAGGGAAGCGTGTTCCCCATGGTCTTAAAAGTTTGTCTATCGAATATTATTACTCCAAGATGAATAGTATTCAAAATGATAGATGTTAGAACATGCCAAGAAACCTTATACGAACTCTATATATGCCAAGATCTTCCACGATCCATCATCAAGCAGCAGGTATTGGACGTTCTGCACGGTTAGAAATGGCGATACTCAGATAAGACTCCTGCACGGACCGATTCTTTGGAATCCGACCCGATTCAAGTATTGGCCGACCCGAAGCCCGAATGGCAGCCCAACTTCACGGTCCGACCCGACAGGAGGGAAAAAATTTTCAGTCCATGTTTTTCAGTTTACTCCCTCATAATTTCTGATTGCTCTAGAAAAAAAAGAAGAGATCTTGTCGACTGTCTGGCTAAACCGATATAAGACATTCTTCAATGATGTGACAGGCCAAACTAAAATAAGCAACACTGGACACGCAATACAAGTCTGATTTCGGCTCTCCGAAAACCTTCTTCACACATTTGATCTCAGAGGAAGGCTCGCTTTAGAAATGACACAGAAGCCACTATTGACCTGTCATACAATCACAAGGTATCGTAATACTGGCATTTCTATTCCATGCTTATGAGAGAGGATATTATATGGCATGAGAAAATTTCCTGGTAGAACGGGACAGCTTCCCGTCTAAATGGCGTCGGGTCGAGGTAGTTCCCCCTTTCCCGTCTCTGATTCTGGTAGTCTTTATTAACTTGTGCAGTACATATTAAATGATTCTCCTTCGCATAGGCAAAAATGCATAAATGCATTCCAATCCAGACGCAGAATATCAATGTGCCCAGCCCAGAGGCAAAATTTGAAAAACAAAAAGCCGAACAAAAATTTGGCTCGGTCCGACCCAACGCGAAGAGAGATCTTTGGAATTTCGACCTTTGCTCACATTGCACTTTGTAATAATGCCTTAATTCCCCACATGACGCATGTCCAGAGGCGACTTCCACTCCGACTGGTTTTTGTGAAGCTTACTTGTCTGTTGGCTCTTGTCTACCTAACTAGAGCTACAAAAAGAAAGTATTTCAATCACCAGTAAACAAATGTTCACTGGGTTATAGAATTACTATAGGCCGAAATTCGAGCTTGTAGGCATGATGGAAGACGAGAAGCTTCTAGCTATGGTTAGATAAGAGTTCAAACTATTTCCCCCGAGGTTTGACATTTTAAAATCCAAATTCATATGCTGCATTCTTTAGTTTTTTCAAGTCTGAAAATTTTAACCATGACAAGATTCAACAATAATACCAAGTTGTCAGTGGATCAGATCGGTGCAGTTATATTCCATGAAATGATACTGAAGTTGCATATTTTCACACTCGCTGATAGTGAACAAGCTCATGTGAAGTGAAACCTTTGTATACATATCGGCTCCTGTACCAGTTTTTCATGGATGTTCACTCCTCTTGATCTTGCTTGCAATCCAAGAGAAAGAAATAAAAATATAAAAACACCACACCAGCATCACAGCTCCACGGAATGTAACTGCTCTTATCTGGTCCACCCACCTCCCAGTGTTATTGTTGAATCTTGTAACGGTTTATATTCTTAGACATGAAAAGGACACAGGAATGTAGAATTAAATGAATTCTCCAGTGGTATCATCGGCTTTACAATTGGACTATTAGTTTGGAATGTGGGGGGAGGGGGGGCATCATCATCATGCATCATAGATGGACTGTAGAGAAGAAAGGGAGTCAAAATTGGTGGACAAGAGAAGTTATCTCTACTGTTGTGATTCCAGAGATAGTCAACTGCCAGATGGAAGGATACAACTGAAAATTAAAAAAAATACTGACCCTAACAGATGGGCCAGCATGACTAATACCATAACTTGAGTCTCATATTCAAGGGGATCCCCACTTTCCCTTTTAAAGATTCTCTCAATCAATATCCTTCCTCTGATAATTAAAACAGATTCAGGAATTGGTTTAAACTGACTGGGCATGATCTAATTCTTCTTTTCATTACGTGCAAGCATGAATTAAACTTGATTCTAAAAAAATTCCAGGAATTAAGTTCAGATAAAACGTAGATCATTCAAGTCTGAATCATACCGTTAAATTTGTATAACCTTGATTATTTCATGTTTCCTCACCTGCAATGCCATGAGTTCCTTCCACTTGTGATCAAGAGATGTGGGTCCATTCAAGCTCTTCTTCTCCAAGCCTTCAACATACTTGGCAAACTTCTCTACTTCAGTTTTGAACCTCTCTAAGGTATCAGCTTCAAGAAATGGATCACTCTTCACACTGATTGACTTCTTCACTTCAGTGCTTTTCTTACTTAATGCCAGCATACTTAAGGACTGTAAGGGAAAGACAGGAATCCTATGTCATATTCAGGCCTCAATAGACAATGCCCTGAATTCACAGGAATCATGCCTTGAATGAGTCCTCAATGAAACATTGGGTGGCACAAGAAAAAAGTATCCTGTCATGACACCCACTGTGGAAATTCTAGGTTCATGATTTTTTTGTATCACATAGGAAACACTACAAATTTATTTTCAGAAAGTTTCAAGTGTCTAGGTTGTCTGGATAAAAAGCAACATTCATTCAAAGTGGTGTCACAATATGTATAGATTTTTCAAGCATGAGGTAAATTCAGTCTCAGCATTGCTGATTTCTCTCCTTTGATGCCATTTCCAAGCCATAGTATTTTTGATTGGGTAGAGTCTTTAGGATACAGGTGAGAAGGTAAGACCTATATTAGATAGTGTGTTTAAAGCATCAAGACTGAAGAAGGAAGAGGACAATGAGAGTTTCATATGAAATTTTGGACTCTGTCTTACCTGTCCAGCTCTTCTTTCGAAAACAGCCCTTTAACCCTTTCATTGCCAAAGGCAATTGCAGTCGCCCATTGTTCTATTACCTCTCCAAAATTTAGGAAGCAAAAGGGTTAAAGCAGTGACTTATCTTTTGAAATATACAACATGACACTGAATACTTAAGAACATTGCTATAAGAATACAGCTATAAGATGCAGGCTTTTTGCAACAAATGGGACACACCTGGAGAGTATTGCTGAAATCACCACCTCCCAATACATTGAAAAGCACATTATTCTAAATAGAAGTTTTAACAACTGTTGCTCTTTATCCAAAAAAACTAGATGTCAAAACTTTCATGAAGCAAACTTAGTGTTTTCTGCATAATGCAAAAAGAAGGGACAAATCTAGTATTTCTACAGGGTGTCTGAAAAATGTGGAACCATAGGCACTTCCCAATGTTTTTGTGATCAATGTTTTTCTTTCTCTCTGGATGGCATGCATTAAATTTGGCAGCAACCTCCTGCTGGAACCAACCTTCTCTGCCATTGGTTCCAGATTTTCAGACACCCTGTGCATAGGTTTTATAAAGCCTCAAAAAGGAAACTTTTATTTGCAGCACCCAGTAAATGTTTTCTGAAGGGTCTCCTAGAATACAAACAATTTATTTGTTCTCCCTATTTTAATTTGACATAGTGTTTAGCCACTAGATGATGAAAGTGTTAGTTTTCAAGGACTTTACACTAAATATTTTAAAGATTCTGACTACTGCACAGCAGTAGTCAGAATCTTTAAATGTGGTCTGTGGTAAATTACTTTGTTACCATCACTTGCAAATAGCTTGAGTAATGAGAGAGAGAGGATGATGTATCTTAGGCAGGTATCAGTCTAGGAATTGAATTACAGCCATCAGGAAACATTTTATACTTACTTTTATCAAGAAGTATGTTTTAAGTTTGACTTCCACCTATTTTATAACCTTATTATCACTTTTATTAACTACTTTATTCTTAACTACAATGCTTTCTTTTAATGGAAGCAGAAGTTTTAAATTTTATTTTGAACAGTTTTTCAGATGCCAGGAACCTGGAGTCTGTCATGATCTCAGAAGGTAATTGCTTAGATCAGCCAAGTATATCATTGTTCCTACAGGGTGACACAGGGTATATGGCTCCTTCAGAGGGGGGGGGGAGAGAATCTTTGGTGGCACCCTGGGCCAGCACTCCAGGAGCTACAGGTGGTTCTGATGCAATATGTGATAAAAGCAAAGCTTACTGGCAGTGACATATCATTGAAATATACAAAAAAGTGGCCATTGGTTGGCCAGCTCAAATTATTGGGCCCAAATGCTGAAACCTCCTTTAGTTCATAGTCCTTTAAGAATACATGGACTCCAATGGGAGAAAAGGAGCACTTTAGCTTAAAAGCCCCTTTATCTTCCCTAAATAAGGGCTTGTGCATTCAAGCCTTGCGCCTGAATGACATCACATACCACATATTCAAGTCTTAGGTTCGAATGCACAAACCTCACTTAGGGGAGACAAAGGTTCTTTTAAGCTATAGAGCTCTTTTCTCCCATTTGAGTCCATGTATTCTTAAAGGGCCATTAACTAAAGGAGGCTTCAGCATTCAGGTCTATGCCTTCATACAAAAATAAGAGACCACTTGTTTGCTTAGAGATAAATAGGAGCTTACAGCAGGTAGTTACATTTGGAATCAGATTATATATGCAATAGCTGCAGGATATTATTATTATTATTAACTTTTAGTGAACTGCTACTCTGAGCAATAATACAGTTGTACAGGTTTTCCAAGTCAAATGTGGAAATGAGAAATTCAAATGTGTTGCTGTGCTGGATGTTGGACTTCAATCCTCAAAGTGTTAAACAAGTGGCTTTCCAAAAGTAATGAAAATGAATTTATTTTGTTAACCATTACAGATATAGGGCTCAAACTGAATACAAGTGTTTAGCTATGATTACCTATGCATGTCTCATTTTCCTATATAATCTCACATTCGCACATCACATTCCACACATTTTCTCCAGTGTTTACCAAGGGCATTGAAGCTTGCAAGATAAAACTCTGGTGATCATGCCTTCAGCCGCTCCTGAATTGCGTGCTTCAAAGCTTTGTCACTTGCAACATGCACACCATGAAGGGATTCCTCCATGTGGCCAAAGAAGTGGAAGTCACTAGACATTGGGTCAGGACAGTACAGTGAATGGAGAATTGTTTTCCATCCAATTTTCTAGATGGCATCGATCACCAGCATTTTACCATGAAATCAATGAGACCTTCTGGAAAAAAAGAGAAAAAGTTGGGGCATCATTTAACCCCTTCACTGGCGTGGACAAGCTGGTCTTGTCATTTAGCGAGACCATTCTGAAAACATGCCAGTGAAGGGGTTAAGGCACTTTTGGGCATTCTGATTTAGTATTGCAAAAACCTTTACTTTACTGTAAAATCATGTATTAAATATTTCACCACAAAGGTTTACTAGTTAAAAAAATAAAGCATCTACACAAATAATCATACCCTATTAATTCTTAGCCAATCTGACATCCTTGAACTTACAAGAATTATTGGAAGTAATTAAAGAAACATTGGCTTTTCTTATAAATCAACTGCTATGTAGTTCATTATGGTCCTGCTTAATACTAAAACCATTGGCAGGCAAGCCTGACCTGAACATTCATAGTGGTGCACTACAATCATATTGGTGGTGGGTGATGCACCTATACTCAGTGAAGAAGCATGCTCCTAAGAAGAAAAAGATAAAAACTTGCAACCTTTGTTTCAGTGGCACATACAAGAAACTTTTATCAATTTCAGCGAAAAGTAAAATAATAGCACAATGCAGTTTCCATGTATGGTATCTCTTACCTAACAAATGTCATTAGGATAATTCCTATCTTTGTGAGTGAATAAGTCATGCTTGCTAAGTTTTTTTTTTTTTTGGCTCACTCACTGGATAGTGAAGATTCTGCCCTGTAATAGATATCTCATAGCCTATCATGAATCTTAAATGATGTCAAATTCCTAACTCACCTTGGCTACATCAACATTTAACGATGATCCATCCAAATTTTGGGTATTTGGTACCACATCCTCTTCCTTTTTTGCCTGAGATGGTTTCAGAAGCTGCACAGAGGAGGGAATATCAAAGGAGATGTCTGACAGGAGATCCAAAGCTGATGGCTTGACACCTTGAGGCTCCTCATGTGATGGCATCATGCCTACTTGAACAAGGTGATGACCTCCAAAACTTGGAAAAAATGCAGTAGATGAAGCACCAGGTTGATGTGGACTTATATAGGAACCTTCACCAGAGCTCATGGACATGACCACTGCAGGAACAGTTGTATATGAGGGTCCACCATCAGGATGGTTGCTCATACATGCAGGAATCATAACTTCCTCTGTTGTCATAATGGTATGGTCTGAGTGTGTGGATACAGGAGAAGCCATGGATCCATAGGAATGTTGAGGGACTCTTGTGGAATAATATGGATAAGGTAGAGAACTATTTTGACCATATGGTCCCCCTAGGGATTTGGGGCTGGAATATACAGTTCCAGGCATGGAGATACTTGCTGTGGTCACTGCTGCTTCATTCCACTGCGGAGAACTCCTTATTCCTGAATAGCTGGTTCCTCCCTGATGAGGAGCAGGGAGGAGTTGAGCTGCTGAGACATGTTGACCATCTGGGGTATTTTGATGAAATTGGGGGCTATAACTCACTCCAGACCCTCCAGGGTGACTCAAACTCATGACAAAATTACTCTGCGTACTTCCAGTAGAAGAAAAGGGATATTCCTGTGGAACATAGCCGTAATGATATTGGGTCTGATGGCACTGATTGGGGGCTTGGACACTGGCAGGAGGAATATATGCTGCACTGGTAGCTCCAGATGAGGTCAAGGATGTTGTAGGATGATGGTATGATTCACTGTATATTGGGCTGCTTGACACACTTGAGTGAGTTCCACTATAGGGAAATGCTCCTGAAATGGCCACCGAATAAGCAAATGAAGCTGATGACGGTATTGTCTCACTTGCATGATCTGGTGGTATGTAGGAGTTCCAGTGATCTCTATAGGCTTGACCTGGAATGGGATTCAAGTTCCCATGAAGAACTTGGGAAGGGGTATGACATCGATAAGGGCTGTCTTGTTCTGTGGCTTCTGATCCGATTGGTGTTGGCCGATCATCCCCAATCGGATAACTGTCATAAGAGTATGCCTGTTGTCCAGTAATCACCCCTCCCTTAGTCTTTGCAAGCAAGAAATCCTTAAGTTTCGGTCCTGTGGGCTCTCGGTTAGGCTTATTGGAAATTGGGAGCCTATCATTCACCTTCTTCAAGTAAGCCAACCTCTCTTCTTCTTGAACCTTGAAGGTACTTCGCACTCGCTGAATCAACTTGTTTACATTTCCTCCCAATTTCACATAAAAGTCAATCCCTTTTTTACCTTTCTCCAAGAGGTCTTCATAAGAATCATATGATGATATCAGGGATCGGATTGTTGCCTCCCGGATTTGCATGACTTCCACAACCTTCTTCCGTGTTGGTGCATACATAGCATTGGCTTCAATCAATGCCTTCAAGATGTTTCCCTGTGCACTCATGTTCATCTCCAGTAGGCTGACCTGAGAAAACCAAGAAAGATGCCTCAATTGAATTCAATGACATGGGAAAGAGCACTGGGAGGTATATAAAAGTAACAAAAATACAATATTGCATACCAATGACCATTGACCAATTGCATACACAAATTCAGCTCTTGCATTACCTCATCTCTTCTATTCAAAAGAACCTAATAGTCTGAAAGCAGCAAATGTTTTCTCAAATGCCAGGAAATTTTAAAATTTTCCTGAAGCAATTTCCAGGAAAAAGGATTTGTTTTAAATCTTTCAATTTATTTCTTCTAACTTGGATGGGAGAATGGTGAACTGGGTGCAAAGGCTTTGTGATTGATGTAGGATACAGGAATGAGGATAGAAGAGAAAGGGGAATTCTAAAAATCTTGAAGCAAAATGCATGATTGTGGATCACAAACTTTTTGCAATCAAAGTCCATTATGGTTGTTGTTTAGCAACCATAACAATGGATTTATAAAATTTTCTATTTTTTTTTACATCTGCATCAGGGCATATTTTAATGTGCAGTTGTAACAGATATGTGCAGTTATCAAATATTTTGTGAAGTTCTGAATCATGCATTAAAAAAACTATGCAAGAATTATATTATGAAAAAAAAATTGATTTAAAAATGGTGCTAAATCTAATTTTCCTTCCCAAATTTTTATGCTTCATGCAGGGGTGAGGCCACCTAGCACCATACCAACTACTCCTACAAAGGAATTACAATCATTTGTGCAATTCTGATTTCTTCTTAAAATATGCCCTGATCTGCATTTAGAGTCACCATTCAAGCTCACTGGAGTATTAACATTTTCATGTCAAATTATTGGCTCAGTAAGGGGTGACTTGATACAATTGTACTTTTTTTGCATTTAGACTCAAATTCAACTAGTAAGGTGACTATGTCAGACAGATTATGTTTATGAATAATGTGGAGGTTATCGGAGGTTTATTTCTTCATCTGTCATTCAATAGAATTCACAGGAGACTTTAATAGACTTGAGAATAAGAACCAAGAATGAAAACAAAGTCTCTACAAAGAAAGAGGAGATTGTAGTGCTCCTCAACAGAGTTCCAGGGGTCTAATAGAACCACCTCATAGAATCAGCTGGCCTACCATACCTACATCCCAGTCTTGACAACCTGTCTTCTGCATGCATTTAATACAGAGTAGGCCATAGGTATTCATACCAAATCAAAGTCTTTTTATTGTGTTTCCTGTACTAATAATTTCTGTCTGAATCAGTTGAATCTCGAGACACAAAGACCCGCTGTAACAATTTATAAAATATTTTTTGTGTCCCCCTTCTTGTTGATGGCAACCCACAATTCTCCAGTCTGTTGGTCAAATACATTGGATGTACATAGCTCCACTCCTCTTGCAGCACCAGCCTTAATTGATTTAGGTTGCTTGATTTTGGTTTAGGAAACACTTATTTCCACCAGGCTTCACATACAGTAATCTATCAATTGCAGTAATAACTGCAAAGGGCCCAATAATTTTTTTTAGCCTCTTCTGTGTCTGTTTTCTTACCAAAAATTCAGTCCAAAAAAGATCAAATTTACTATAAAATTTCATTTCTATGAACATTTTAATATCTGAATGCAAAGTCTTGTTACATGATTGTGCCATATTCAAGCTTTATTTCAATATTTCCATAGGTGTGCACAACAGGGGTATAAGCATTAACATTTAATATACTTCTTTATTATAAGTATTATCAAGAGCAAAAAAATTCACATAAAATATTGACGTACTTGGTGTAGTTTAGTGAGGTAGATTTCAAAGTACAGAAGTGTGAATGAAAAGTTGGGTGGATAAATTTCATATAGTAATCTTTTCTGCTGCCTGAAGTGGGTTTGGGCAAGATAATTTTGACACAAACTACTGTGCTTGAAAGGAGTTTGGGCAAATAACAGGTGGGGTTAATAATCTTTGCAACATGATCTGCTAGACAAGTTTTTGTGCATCATTCTTGGTGACTCAAAGAGGGAGTCCTACTGCAACACACAAGATTAGCCACAAAAGAGATGGTGACATAGGTACCAGACTGTTTTTTCTTTGCTTTTCTTGGGCATGCAGAAATAGAAAAGTTACATATGGTATAAGTATTTACAACCAACCCTGTAGAGAGAACCAACTTTTTGCTAGTAAACACAAGGCATCATAATACAACACAATAGCACAAACAATACCTGTACTGCCATGTGGACTAGAAGAGCTTAAGAGAGAATTTGGAGTGGGAATTCTAATATCTCACTCAGATCTCACTTCCTATGGCCAAAGCACTTGCCTAGCACTATCCAACACACCACAAGGAGGGATCTCAAGTCAACCCCTGCATGAGGTGTTATTAGTATTTTATTTTTCATAAATTATGCATTGGCATTAAGCTTCTGAAAAAATATTCTCATTAATGCACATATAATTGTGAACAACTTGTGTTTTCATATTCAAGTGCCAAACTCAGTATAAAAAAAAGTATGTTCAAAGTTTTTTCTTTCTGAAAAAAGGAAAATCTGACGATTGTGTGACGATACTAATGAATAAAAAATGGTTGAATTTGACTCAAATTTTGATTTTTTTATATCAGTGCAGCTATCTATGGATTGATAGGAATTATCCTAATTTGATTCCAACAAAGAAAAAAGCTGACAACTTAAAATGTTGAATACATAAATTGTACATTGAGTCACCCCTTTTACAATAACTCATGTGAATCACTCATCAACTAGGCTAAGTGCCACATTCCTCCAATGATGTTTTCAGAACAATCAGTGCTGATCAATAAAGAGCTCAAGGAATTATTTAAAAAAAAAGAAGAGAAAGAAAATTGCTTGGAATTTTATGTGCATGGTATTGTCTGGCAATAGAAAAACTATTCCCCCCTCCCACTTCTTCACACATGGAGGTTAGGAAGTGATGGATACCACTACCACATCAGCATGCTATCACATTCTCCAATGGAACCTGTGGCAGACAGCCTCTAGCAATTCTCTTACCAGGTGGTCATGCTTCTTAAGTTCCCGTTGAAATAATTCCTTCAAATCCTCCTCCTTGTGCATCATGATCTGCTTTGTTATGTCATCACTCCTCATTGCTTCCTTGAGCTGAGCTTCTAGGTGGCTTCTTTGCTGTCGCATCTCTTCAGCTTTCTGGAACAATCTCTGCAGCTCCTTTACTGCATCTCGATCTTCTGCTTCCCATACCAAAAACATTCTTCAACAATATTTTAAACAATAAAAAGATCTAAATCCTAGGCTTAATTGATAAATCCCACAACGTTACATTGAATAAGGCACAAACATGCCTTATTCAACATAAGTTGTACTTCATATGGCGCCAAGCAGCATACTGTACCAGCTACAATGATTGTACCATGCACTACTGTAACTGAAAAAATTTTATGCTATCAGCTGTTACTTTCAATCACATGATAGATAATGATCACCTTTTCATCTTCCTGACCCATATGCAACCACAAGTGGTTTGCATATTATAAGTGCATCCCATATAGCCTTGCAGGCCTCACGCATCAAGTGAAGGTAGCAGTGGTCTAGAGCAACCGAAAAGTCACTGGATGTGAATGGGGAAAAGAAAGTCATAATGTCATAATAGGGGATTTTGACAGGGTTGACAGGGACATGGGACAGGAGAGGTGGGAAAGAAGATAATGGAAAGACTGGGGAGTAAGAGGCGTGCATGTAAATGCACTGGCGAAGGTCTGTGGGAGCCTCTGGGAAGTAATCAGAAGATGGGGAAAGCTGGGAGCAGGCAAGAGAAGTCTGGGGGAACAAAAGTGTGAAACCCTCTCCTATTCCTTGCTTTTTCTGCTCTTCCATCCTGTGTTGCCCATGAGTTGATAATGAATCTTTAAATCTCTGCATAATGAAATGTCACTGTACACCTCCAATCATTTAGGTTACATTTTTGTCATTTTTGCATCCTTTCAGCATGGGTTGGCTAAATGGCAACAGGCCTCAGTGCACTTCTTTGCTTGCGTTTCATTATTAAACTGGCTACATTTTAATTATTTTATTTCTGATTGGAATGTGTCACATATAGGTTGAAATAGTGTATGTATGAGTGGTAACTGCTATGTTAGCGACTGCATTGACTTGAGTCCCTTCTTGAGGGTGGCCTAGATGTTGGACATGACACAAGCAGAATCATGCCCAGTGTCCAGGACTTAATTCAAGGAGGAACTAAGGAATCTATTAAAATTCTATTAATCGACCAATTAATAGATTACATGGCTCACAATTAATCTATTACATTTTTTAATCAATCGACAGCCCTAGCTTTTTGGTGTCATAATTTCATATCATTATTACATGCTTGCAATTTTTCCTGTCAATATAGGTCCACATCCATGCAATTTCTGTACTTGTAATTCTATATCAGCATTACAGTTATCCCCAAAACCTGCCATCAAATTTTGTTGCTAACATCCAACAAAAAAATATACGTATGAGGGATAGAAGAGGAATGATTCAGTTGGTTACCACAAAACTCCACATGCCATGGTGAGAAAGACCCTTAGGCCTGAATGCTGAAACCTCCTTTAGTTAACATACATGGACTTCTATGAAAGAAAAAGAGCTCTTTAGCTTAAAGGCTCTCTCTCTTCTTCTTCCTCACTTCTTAATGTCACTGCTCTTAATGGAGTTATTTTCACAAAACTTATGCTCTACATAGGCTGATATGCTCCCAACAGATTATTTTTATTTATATCAAATATTTATATCAAATTTATTGGGGTGAGTTAAGGCTGTGTACTTCTTCAAAAGACATTTCAAATTGATGATGGAAACATGCAGATGTTAGATGAATGAAGGAAACACCTTCAGTCTCTGCTTGCATAACATCCAGGCTATATTGAAGGTCTCTTCCATTGAAATTCATTATATGCCCTTATCTTCCAAGCAGACAATTTGATAAGCCTTCATTATAGCAGAGGAATCAATAAGAGTCACTGCAGAGAGTTTGCCCTAAGTTTTCTCAAATTTACCCCTGGCTTACATTGAAGATGGACACAGGTGTGGAGTGCAGTTTTTTGAGAACATATCAATCCATGCAGAGAGCATATTTTCAAGCTTCAACAAGGGCAGAGTCATAGGTTGAAAAGTTGGAGTTTTTATAGCCCTTTCCTGCACAATGGATTGCTTGTTGGCTATCTGTAAACATTCCCAATGCAAAGTAGAGGATTGAAGAGCATGCTTATATTTTGACCAAGGTATAATCTTTTGGCTGCAAGGCATGGAGTTAAGGAAAAAGTGTGTAGCTATTGTACATTAAGTTAAAAAAAAAAAGCCTCCTAAGATTTGAAAGAGTGCTTCAAATATCAGAAAAAACTTTAATTCTATGAGGGGAGGTCCAAAAGTTCCTGTTCTGACTATGATAGAAACATCAGAGAGATAAGTTCTTGTCATCTCTTTGTAGGCCTACTCTTAGTATATAAGAAGCTACAACTTCAGATTTTTCCTGTTAGTTGTTGTTTATCTCTAGTCTGCTAAACACGGTTATTCTTGCTATGAACAAATTAGAGTACAGGGCAGTGAAAAAGTTTTTGACCAAAGAGAGTCAGACACCTTCCGAGATTCATCAACGGTTGGTTGGCGTGTACGGGGAGAATGCCCCCTCTCAGACCACAGTGAATAATTGGTCAAAACTTTTTAAATGTGGCAGAGAATCTTTAGAAGATGATCCTTGAAGTCGAAGACCGATCGAAGCGACTTCGCCGGACATTGTTGAACAGGTGGAACAGCTGGTGTTGAATGATGGCCGCCTGAAGAAAAAGGAGATCTCTCTCATGGTCGGGGCATC
>CAJPEV010001591.1:43963-62424 GCA_905338385.1 Darwinula stevensoni
GTCCCTCGCCACTTCGCGCTTCGACTTTTGCGGCTTCACTCTATCGCGGTTTTTTCAAATACTGTACAGTAATTTTTATTTTAATTGTAATACAGGGGTGTATAATTGACTCAGACAACCGAGCGCGCGCTGTATCATTTTCACTGTCTCGATCAACTTTTTAATGAATATATTTGAAAAAACCGCGATAGGGTGAAGCCACGAAAGTCGAAGCACGAAGTGGCGAGGAACGACTGTACTAGGAATCTCATTGGACTTGCTGATTCCTGTATAAGAAAGAACCTGACTCATATATTAGAATTCCCAAAGAGCTCTAATCTTGAGCAGGAAGATTTTGCTTCACAAAATAATAGAAGAGTTAATGGACTTTTGCAACATATAATCAATGTTGACATTTTGGATTCTTGTGTAATGAGTCAATGTGGCCAATTAGTATATTAGGAATGATGTTGCAAGATACTCTGCTGTTTGGGAGGGCAGAAAAAGTAATCAATAGAACATTTACAAAATATTCAACTTCATCACATATTAACCCATTGGAATACCCTATAAGATGACATTTTTCTGCATAGAAACACCTCTTAATTAGTTACACTCAGATACAGGTCCAATATTACAGTCTAATCCCAAGTTTTACTTTTACACTTTTATTGCACACTTAGATATTTCTGATTTTTACTTATGTTGGTGACTTATAATGTTCATTGTCAATGAAATTATGATGTCAATTTAAGTATCAGCCTGTTGAATCACAGTCTTAGTATCCCAGTGGGTTACACACACTAACTCCATGTCTGTTATGATCTTCTTGGCCAAGGAGTATGACAGACTTTTGGTTCATTTGTGAAGTTTACTATGCGTGATTACTTGGTAACCATGCTGCAGATTTTCCACTTGGCAAATGCTCTGAAATTGAGAGTTGCTAGCAAGGAGGTTTTTTTTTTTTAATGCTTTCAGAACTTGTTCAAAGGTGCGAATGATATGAAGGTTGCTCTGAAAGTTCATAGCTACTTCCTTGCTAAAGAAGACTTTTGCTTGAAATTTTCCCTGCTTCTCAAAATTAAGCACCCTTTGTATTTAGGCACATTTGTATTTGTCACAACCAAGAATCAAAGCAGCTGCTCCAATCATCTTTGACAAGGTCAACCAAAATGTCCCAATAAGCAACCACTGCATCTTCAGAGCTCTCAAATCGGTGACCACTGAGTTTTTCTTTGTATTAATACTTGGGAAACAAGAAAAAGTCACCAGGGGCCAAATTGGGTGAATAAGGAGAATGTGGCCATGTTTGAACATGTTGACTGGCCAGGAAGTCCAAAGATTTTTTGGGTACCCAATGGGAAACAACCTTGCAAAGCTCCTAATGCTCATGCAGAATGTCAGAAACAGCAGAGGAACCAATGCTCAAATGATATTTTATCTGTGCATGAGTAAGTCAGTGGTCTTCAGCAAAAATTTGCTGGACCAACTCAATGTTTTATTGTGTGACTGCAGTTGGAGGTCAACCTGGTTGGTGATCATCTTCAATGGAGGCTCAGTCCCATTTGAATTCATGGAACCACTTAGAAACTGGATATGCAGAATAACATGGCTATCCTCTTGCCTTCAATAGGAGTGCAAGTATGCAGACTTGGTGAAAAAAAAATGTGTGAAGGAGAGGAGTCTTCAAGTTTGGCAAAGCCATTTGAGTCTAAGGAGATAGCTGACTTGAGCTAAAGACCATCTGGGTGTACTCATGCTGGGCAGGGGAGGAACTTGCCAGAACTGGTTGAAAAACTAGTCTGCTTTTGTTCTTTATTATCAGATCACTTATCAACACTAATGAGATTCATGAGGCGAGAGTTGAGAAATATATATGCTTCGTGGACATGGTAGATTCACATATGAAATAAGGTCACTTCTCAAACATCCTGTGCTTGGAAGACTTAGAGTTTATGTTTTACTCCAATTTTTGTAGGCTTTCAATGAGACGGTGACATTCACATTGGATGTGGTCGGTGGGAAGTTAGCTGCTGCCCAGAAAGAGAATGAATTCATCTATCATGAAAAAGTGCCTGATCTGTGTTCCTTGCCTCGTGTGAAGGGAGCATCTCTTGTCAAAGGTGTTGGCTTCTCCATATCAGACCCAGACATATCTGGTCCAGACATCTTTGCATCCCTTGTACCTCTTGAAGCACATGAAGCATCATCCTTATACAGGTATGTTGTGAATCAGGCAGTGAAACTATTATTTGCATGTACTTAGTGAAGTATATTCATCTCTCCCACTGAATGCTGTGTTTTCCATTGTTCCTTGCTGCTATGTAGTGAGGAGAAGGCCAAAATCTTGAGAGACCTAGGAAATAAAATTTCAGGGAAAGACCAGGAGTTGATGTCTTTTCTCACATCATTGCATCCTGAACATTTGGAACTCCTTGAAAACATGGATCATCTCCCTGGGAGCTTGGTGGATCGGATTGCCTCTCTTTCAGCTCGCCCACAGGCCATTCAGGAGATGAAGGAGACTATGGAGAAACTGAGCAGCTTGTTTCATGATGTCCAGAGTGGATTGAAAGATATTGATGAAATCCTTCAGGTTTGTCATCCTATCATTTTCATTTTGCACCACTCAAAGAGTATGGTCATCACATCATTAACTTGATTTATCTATATTGTGGATGTCAATTAGGAGGAAGATGAGAAAGAAGCAGACTTTGAGAAAGTGATGGGGAAGCGTTCGCCATCAAGGCTGATTGTGGAATTGAAACGAGAGTTTAAGTGCTACCAAGATGCTCATGCCAAAGCTTCAGGTTCTAACACTGCTTTGCATCAAGCAGTTCAACTACATCTGGAGAATATCAAGCTCCTTCTCCAACCTCTTGATGTCATCCAGGATCATATTCCCTCTATAGAAATTTCTCATGGTTTGTCTCATTAGTACCTTTTTGGCATAGAAATACTGGGTTCACTCCAAATTAATTTTTTAAAGGGCACTTATCATTTATGGACACAATGCCTCCTCCATGGGATAGGGATCTTCCAAGTTCAGAAATAATCTACCAAATTTTTTTTCTGAACTTGTTTTTCTGTTTCAAAGGTCATTTTTCCCTGAAGAAGAGGTTTTTAGCTGTCATCTAACCAGTTTGAAGTGAACCCAATGTTTTGATGCTGTTCCTTTCATCACATCTATGAGAATCCCAGTTTTTGGAAAGATAGTAGGTTTGTGGACCTTTTCATTTACATAACCTTTAATGGCATTTGCCTTATGAATCATGTATTGCAGCAGCATTTGATCTATTTGAAGCAGTGAATCAGTTTTTAGGAGTATGCACATCGTGAGGGTGTCACAGAAAAGCCATGACATGAAATTATGTCAACAGCCAAACTTGGTTGGACTTACGAGGGGAGGTCCAAAAGTTCCTGTTCTGACTATGATAGAAACATCAGAGAGATAAGTTCTTGTCATCTCTTTGTAGGCCTACTCTTAGTATATAAGAAGCCACAACTTCAGATTTTTCCTTTTGTTGTTTATCTCTAGTCTGCTAAACACGGTTATTCTTGCTATGGACAAATTAGAGTACAGGGCAGTGATAAAGTTTTTGACCAAAGAGAGTCGGACACCTTCCGAGATTCATCAACGGTTGGCATGTCGAAAGTGAGTGCAAGGTGGGTGCCTCGAAACCTTTCCGCAATTCAAAAAAGAGCTCGAGTGAACTGTTGCTGCGATTTTTTGAGAATGTGTGAGGCTGACCAGGAGACCATTTTCGGCACCCACCTTGCACTCACTTTCGACATGCCCAGATGGTCATGCAAAATTTTGAGAAAAAAAGAGCTCGAGTGAACTGTTGCCGCGATTTTTTGAGAATGTGTGAGGCTGACCAGGAGACCATTTTCGGCACCCACCTTGCACTCACTTTCGACATGCCCAGATGGTCATGCAAAATTCTGAGGACTGTTGTGGGCGATGCCCCGACCATGAGAGAGATCTCCTTTTTCTTCAGGCGGCCATCATTCAACACCAGCTGTTCCACCTGTTCAACAATGTCCGGCGAAGTCGCTTCGATCGGTCTTCGACTTCGAGGATCATCTTCTAAAGATTCTCTGCCCCATTTAAAAAGTTTTGACCAATTATTCACTGTGGTCTGAGAGGGGGCATTCTCCCCGTACACGCCAACCAACCGTTGATGAATCTCAGAAGGTGTCCGACTCTCTTTGGTCAAAAACTTTATCACTGCCCTGAACTCTAATTTGTCCATAGCAAGAATAACCATGTTTAGCAGACTAGAGATAAACAACAACTAACAGGAAAAATCTGAAGTTGTGGCTTCTTATATACTAAGAGTAGGCCTACAAAGAGATGACAAGAACTTATCTCTCTGATGTTTCTATCATAGTCAGAACAGGAACTTTTGGACCTCCCCTCGTATGTGTGTACATGGAGGCCAGCTTTGCAAACAAAAACATTCCTTGGCAAAATGACAGGTAGATGAAAAAGGAAGAACTCCAAACAACAGTCAAAATGATAAGGTCTACGCAGATCTAGGCCACAAGAGCCTCACTCCTCCACACCATCTGCTGACCAGACAGATCCCTTCAGTCAGTTCATAATGGTACTGGCAGGTTTGTTGAGTAGCGACAGTTTTCCACCTCTTGCTGTAAAATCATCACTGCAAATACTTCTTGACTGACTTTCAAAATAAAAATTGCACTTGATTGTAGCTTAGCCATTCTAAACAATGGTACACTTGACTCAATTAGCAAAAATGGTAAAGCAGAATGAAAAAGGTGGACATTTCTTTGGCCCACCCTGTAAGCTGAAGACCAGTGTGTATTGATATTTTGTGCAAGTTAGCACTTGATAGAGTGACAACAATGCAATGATACTTGATTTGAGTGATGAAGACAGCAGACAAATTGAGAATGACTGTACCATGTGCTGTTCTTAAAGTCCTGAAAATTCCCCACCAGTCTAAGGTAGGAGATTTAAATTTCCATCTCAGTGAAAGGGTCTAAGTCTGAGTTCATTTACTAGAACAGGACCTCTTCTTCAAGAAATTCTGTTGGAACTGCATCTTCCTTCAGCCACCTTCTCTCGTGGAAGCCTGTCTCATAAGCATCTTCTGTGAAGTGGCGAGAACATACATAGGCAGTCACTGTAGATACAGATGCCCAACCAAGAGCCTTAAGCCAGG
Source organism: Darwinula stevensoni (assembly GCA_905338385.1). NCBI lineage: Eukaryota > Metazoa > Arthropoda > Ostracoda > Podocopida > Darwinulidae > Darwinula > Darwinula stevensoni. The sequence goes on from CAJPEV010001591.1 coordinate 49,135, forward strand.
CATTTCTTCTCTTCTGGACATTAGGGAAGCTGTGAAATGACAAATGTTCTGACCGACTGTTCCTATAAGTTGCACAGCAATTGGGAATAATGCAAGTCCTCCCACTACTTCTTCCCATGCTTGCCTAAAACAGATGGAAAAATGAAAAAAATTATTTTCCATTATACTGAGAGAGGATGGGCAGAAAAAATTAATATCGAACTAAAACAGATGGTGGCATGAATCTTTGTATGATTTGGATAATTAGATTCAATGAGATGGAAGCAGCCAAACAATCTAACAAATGCTAGGTTCATATTAAAATATTGATCAGATGGAGACTGTACAGAAAATACCTATGAAGACAAGTATTTCACTGCCTTCTCTGGTCTTTTGGCAACTACTCTTAAAAGATGAGAATGCAATACATCAGAGCAATGAGAGATGTTTGAACAACATCTAGAAGATGTCAAGGCTGAGATGGAGAATACTTAAGCTATCAGCATAAATAAGAATGAAGAAAGAATGAAGTGCAGTAATAAGAAGAGCATCTGTGATGGGGAAGAGTGGCTGAATGAAGTGGCATCGCTGCAACGCCTGGAGAGTTTCTGATTGCGATCCCGAGAAAAGGAGAGATAATTTCTAATCACTTCACGGGGATACAGCGAGGCCGAACTTGAGTATGGACCACTGAGCGCAGACTGTCACAGTGCGGTGCAGTAGGCAACGAGGGAACTGGTTGGCTCAGAGGCAAAGAAGTGGAGAGGATCGAGCGCGTGTGGTGTGACGTCATTCGGATGCGATGGAGAAGAGGAAGAGGGGGGGGGGGGGGGAGAAGGATTGCATGCCTGTTCAGTTCTCACGAGCCTCAGCCTGGGCTCTCGCATGGAGTCCCAGCGTAGCAGCATGATCGCAGCCCTTTGCCGTCTCTAGTATGTCTCTTCATTCGCTACTCGCCCAGTTTAAAATCTCGCTAACGCTTGGATCCTGGGAAAACGCGCCTCGCCCTGACTAATTAGTCCTATAAATTCTGCACCATAATCATTTCAAAGGCAAATATTTTATCGATATTTCATTCAATTCGGAATGCAAAAGCGATTTTCTTTTCCTTTCCCTTGGAAATAATCCACTCACTGGGATACGGGCATCAACATCTCACATATCGTACGATTCTACCGGAGCACTCTCTCTCTCTACCTCTCACCATCGTCTCGTTATCTCGCCGAAGTGATATGCTTAACTCCTTCATGCTACCTCTGCTTATGGATTCCCCGGGGATACAAACTCATTCATCCCTAGCTGCTGTCAGGGAATAGGGTAAAACCATCATGTTCGCATAGTACTTAAGTTGAACACCATAATATAAATTATCATAAAACAAAGCATTTGCGAGGTCACCCCTAGAAACAGCTCTTCCAAGCTGAGAACTGCTTCTGAGGGAGAGCTCACCAATGCTTGGTTTTGTACTGATGTACGTTAAAGTTTACGAACTACGGTACTGTCCGAACTTGAATGGTTTTTACCCTACACGCGTTCCCTCTCCCTATGACTTTCCCCGCAGTCTCTACTCATCGCAGCCCGTTAAATTCCCTGAAGGCCGGTCACTCACACACCTCTTTTCATGAGTGTTTAGCTCAAGTGACGTCACCCCGCGAGGAGATGGCTGCATCCAAGGACGCTCTTCCTCTCAACCGTAACACCCCGAAGAAAAAGACCACTGTTTAGCGGGGGAAGAAAAAAAAACCATTGGTCCCTTGCACACGCGTCACTGTTCGCTTGCCGGTAGGCCTAACGTATCCATGCCACATTATTCTCTAATGAGCATAAATGCGCCAAGATGTACCGGAAAATGGTAATAATCTCTCCACGCCTTTCAATGGGCCCATCATACAGCATACAAACGTGTGCATCTTCTACGGGAGAACCCGTACGAAATCCTTTAATTTTAGAAAGCTTCGCTCCTTAATCTACTCATGGTAGTCCGCATACGACAGCCAGTGCAAGAATTCCAATATACCGGGTGGCTAAAAAAAAAAAGCCGATTAACACAAGTTTAAAATTGCGCCAGTGCTTTTCATCTATCTATCTATACATATAAAGAAGAAAGTTTGTATGTCTGTTCCTTTATGCATTCGGACCCACCAGGAGCCAGAGCAACCAAACTTTGCATGGCGTCCTCTTTCATCCAGGGGAAGGTCGAGGGCTATGTTTCGTTCCAAAATTTTCACTCCCGGGGTACTTTTCCGGGGTACTGTAGTGTCTGGGATGGCATCGAGAGGATTCGGTGGAGCAGAGGTAGCACACCTGACCGGCGATCAGGAGGCCCGGGTTCGATTCCCGGCCGTCCCGTCTTTTTTTCGTCCTCTCATGCCATCCAACTCTTCCCTCCCGGCAGCCTGCATTATACAGGGTGGCCCATAAGTCGCATTACCATTTAAAAATCGAATAAATTTTTTGTATTTATTTTTTAATAATATAAAGTACAGAAAATTAAAATGTTTTTAAACTATGTATGAAAAATGATGTCACGTAAATGACTCCCATTTTCCGCTTTGCAAGCACGGGCTCTTTCTACGGCATTTTCCAAGACGGCTCTTAACATGTCTGGCTCCAGCGCTTGAATTTCTTCCCGAATGTTGTCCTTAAGCTGCTGGATGGTCCCGGGCTTATTGACATACACCCGATCCTTCAGGTAGCCCCAAAAAAAAGTTTTGACCAATTATTCACTGTGGTCTGAGAGGGGGCATTCTCCCCGTACACGCCAACCAACCGTTGATGAATCTCGGAAGGTGTCCGACTCTCTTTGGTCAAAAACTTTATCACTGCCCTGAACTCTAATTTGTCCATAGCAAGAATAACCGTGTTTAGCAGACTAGAGATAAACAACAACTAACAGGAAAAATCTGAAGTTGTGGCTTCTTATATACTAAGAGTAGGCCTACAAAGAGATGACAAGAACTTATCTCTCTGATGTTTCTATCATAGTCAGAACAGGAACTTTTGGACCTCCCCTTGTAGATATCATTTGTGAGTGAAGAAAGATTAGTTTGCTCTTCCAACAAAACTTGACAAGAATGCTTCCTGCAGCATCCTTGTACATATTGGGGGATTGTTAAGATTACAGTGTTCTCCAATCTTTAATTCCATTCAGATTCACAGGCCTATTTCTTGTCTTCCTGCTTGAAAGGGTAAGGGACTTTTTAATTGGGAATACATTTATGTTTTTGTAAGCCTGTCTGTAAAGAGAAGCTTCATCCATTAACTGGGTTAGACACCTTTTAATGTCTGACCTCTAATAGGTTAAAATGCATTTAGTGAAAAACTTCCCAGTTAAGGGATTAATTTAAGAATATTGAAAAGAGTGGATTAATAGAGCTATTGAGGGTCTTCATGGAGACTTATGGTAAACTGTAAGCCAGATATTAAATTCATTCTCTTAATTAAAAAATCCTCATGGGTTACACAAGTGGGCTAAAATTAACTCAGATTCTTAATGATCCCAGCTTATAACAGATTTCTTTTGGGAAGATACCTTGAGGACCCATCCAATCCAGGGTTTCAATTAGTGGAATATGATCATGACTAAAAGAGCAGATTTATGAGGAAAAAATCAAGGTAATAGCCTTGTTTTAACTATTTCTCTGAGAGATTTCTGTCCCTCAGAAAAAGTAGCCACTTTTCATAATTTTTTTCCTAGTTATTTTTGTCCAAACTGATTTTAGATTATCCCTAGGAATGTGCCTACAGAGTATGACAGGGACCTCTCTTGGATTGACTTGGGTCAGCTTATAGGTATTTTTAAGTTGGTGGTGAAAGCTGTCTCCACCACCATGGTAGAGGTGCTTGTCATCTTTCTCCTGGCCTCATTGAAGCAATAAGTTTTCATGAAGAAGAATTTATATGTATGGATATAGTGAATACTGCTACCCCACTAACACATTCATGACCATGACTTTCACTTTATTATACCTCTCCTGAACAAACCATTTTACACGTACACAGAGCAGTGACAGAGAATGCCATCTACTGGCAGACACTCTGGAAATTTTGCTGGTACAGTAGCTGAAATGGAAAATGGACTTGATGGGTTAACAATAAAAAAAATGTACATTTCATACAATTTTAGACATTATAAGGTAACTTGCTCATATGCTCACATAAAAATAATACATTTCAATCAGGTACATTATCATATATGCAGGCAGGCTCATACAGAGGTTTCCAGGGGCCCAGGGCAAAGCTAAACCAGAGACCCCTTGGGGGCCCCCCTTGGGACCCCATGATACACGGGGCCCAGGGCAGATCGCCCCCTTTGCCCCCCAGTCGGCCCTGTATGCAGGAGCCCTTTACTCAAACCAGATGATTCTTGTATGTAGTACATACATGTTGCCCAATTGCATGAATAAGCCTTACATGGATCTTATGCTTTAACCATATAGGATCTTTCTGTATAGGTAGCTTTTTCCTGGGAATTAAAAAATAAATCTAGGAATGGGGCCAGAGACATTTTCTGCTGCAAGGGGTAATCCACAAAATCTGTTTTGTTTTTTTTTTTTTACTTATAGGAATTTTTTACCAAGGGAATCCCTAGGTTTTTTCCCTGGTTGAAACAAGGCTAATATTCATGTTTTCAGCATCCTCCATAGTACGCAACAATGACAGCTGATTCCAAATGATCATTTAGCTTTCTCAATGTCAAAATGCCAATTCCTCTCATTAAATTTAGGATCTTTACTGAGCCATTTCCATCTTCTGTGAAATTCAGCGGTCTTTACATTCTGCAAAACGTATGCCATTTTCCTGGCTGTCACAACAGCCTGGTAAATGACAGTAGAAAGGGAATGATGGCATGCTAATTTTTGGCAAAGTTTATCGTCTTCATCCAGCCACTTCTTTGCTGAAAAACTATACAAGGTAGACCCTGTACTGCTATTTTGAGGTTATTTCTAATTAAGATTCAGAGAGTCAAACTCAAACGCAAAATATAGAAATTTAGCAAATTGTATTGACTCGCTCAGCATGAATGTTCTGAATGATCGCTAAGGTTCATTCCACTATTATTTCTTGCAACATGCCACCATCATTTTCAGAGCTCATACCAAATGGAACGTACTTGAATCTGGACTTGTATTTCGATAGTATCTAGTCCTACCGCCTTGTATTTCTATTCAGTTACGCAAGAGGCCCTTTTAGACATCTGGTGTTTGAAGGATTACTGCTGATTTGAGTAGTCAGAGCCAGAGTAATTTTATCTCATCTTAATCCTCTGTCATCTGCTGTAAGCATCAGCATTCCTCAAAATGAGCGCCCCCTCCCCCTCCCCGTATGTATCACGACCCACTTCTAAGAATGACTTCTTTTCCACTCCGCGGTGGTGCTACCTTCAGGGAATATGCGTACACCTCCCTTCCAACGGATTCTATTTATTTTTAAATTGCAGGAGTTGAACAGCAAATGGTATAACTCCCCCTCGAACTCTAACTCACTTTTTTTGTGGGATTCTCCGGCGATGAGCTCATCATGATCTCTATGGTTACCCCACCACGGTGCGCTTTTTACTTTATTCCAAAATTTATTAGGACACACGGGAAAGTTTCACTATTGTGGGGAAAAATGTAGAGGATGTTCTCTAAATGTATACGCTAACTTATACGTAATTGCGAATTTATACGTCATGGATGTTCTGAATTGTCCAACATCCAGTAGACGTTAAGATGCTCAATGTATAGGGTGGTTAAAAAAAAAACGCTCTACCGTTTTCTATGGGAGAAACAGAGTTTCATAAATTCAAAATAAAAATTACATTGGATATGCGATCGATATGTGACAGTTACAAAGTGTTTAAATGCTTGCCAGCTTTTTTTCAGCACCCCTGCCTAAATTGTGCAATGCCCATTTAGAGGTGAATTAAAGATGCTTAGAGGTTCCACCTCAAGTGAGGTGATGACCTTTGCTCGACCGTCTCAGAATTTAATGAACTTTTCAACTTTAACTTTTCAAAGTTCCAGTTGATACCTGACAGAAAAATTCACGAGTCAAGTGTTGGTTTTTTTTTCACTTCCCAAAGATGGCGCTGTATCCCGATAGAGGGCGCTGTTGTTGACCGGGTGTCAGGTTCCACTGTTCTCAAAGGGGAGAACGAATGATTCGTGCTCATGTTCTCATATGCACAGTTCAAAGAATTGTTCTGAGATAAACTCAGACAATCTTCTCAACACCTCCTATACGTCCAATGTCAAAACTTATTAATATATATTTGTTCCTTGAATACACAAATAATACTTTCTCCCCTTCGAAAACGGTAGAGCTTTTTTTTTTTTAACCACCCCATATACCGTGACTCAATCCGGATCCAAAGCAACTAATAATGTGTAGGCTAGGAAACCCTCTCAAAGCTATTGCTGAAAGGTCAAGTATAATTGGTATGCAGTTGGCTGACTGCCAAAGGCCTAAAGGGTAATGGCGTCAATCACGATTGTCATTGCAGACGATGATAAATGGGAGCGATGCCGGTGGCCAAGGGAAATGTAATGTGTGACCCTGTCCTCATCCCCTGTCCACTTTCAGATTCGCAGACAGCGAATCTAAATGTGGTCAGTGGAAAAATGAATATGAAACGCATGACGGCCCCTGGGATTGAATAAAAAAAAATAAAAGAGAAAAATATGAGACAAATCGTACGTCAACGAGGCCCGCATGAACGCAGGGGGCCAGTGATTCTGCATTGCAATGCGGTGGTATGACGATGACTCGAGACCGGTTATGGCTATATCACAAGTGCCCTTCCTTGCGTGGGATTTTTTTTTAGTCTCTTTTCCCTTCCATTTCTCTCAATTAAGAACTTCCACCGTCTGATATCTTGAGGAATGGGATGTGAGTTTTAGATAGTCAAGCAATGTAATCTCAAGTGACCAGGGAAACCCTGAAAAGCCATCAACAATCCAGTCAAACCAATAAAAAAAAACCATTACTCAAGCTCGTTGATAGAAAGGATTGCAACGGTTCTCCTCATTTCCTTATGAATGTCACTCGAGTATTAATGGTCAGGCACGTACTGAGGGAACGTTCTCTTCTCGTTATTGGAGACGGAATGAACAATCTCAGCCTCGAGTTATAAGGACACATGAGATAGAGGGTGGAAGAAGGAATACATGATCAATCGCATCATACCGTAACAGGCGAGACTGTCTGAGACTATGAGAAGGGCGAAAAGCAAGCTCCAAGCCCAGGTGAACAAGGTCGCGCGAAACGACCCATTTTCCCCGGAATCTTTCCTCGCTATATTTTAATGGCACTTACAAAAATAACATCTCCTATATCATCTGTCTACGTAAAATTTTGCAGTGAGATTCGTGGATATGCACTTCGAGTACGTCACTACCAGATTGACCGAATTTTTGAAGGGGGAGGGGTTTGCCTTAACGCGTTGACTGCCAAGCAGAATTTTTAACATGCAAAATGTATTATCAATGATACACACCCCGGCCTTAACTAATTCAGGTCACTGTATAATTTCGTTTCTGAATACTTACTTCAGACTCCACGTGAATCATTATTTCTGCTACATGGTCAGTTAGACAAGTTTTTGAACGTCAAGCCATTTGAGTCTGAGAAGGAGTCCTGTTGAATTCCCAATATTGGCCATTAAATATATGCTGACATGGATACCAATTTTTTTTTTTCCTTGGGTATTTATATTAATGGCCCACCCTGTAAAGGATGTAGCAGCTGTTCTTAGATGCTCCATAAATGTAAGTCAAGACATGCCACAGTGGTATGGTCAGATGAGTCTGTGCTTCAGCTTTTCCTGCCATTCAACCCAGTGTGACAGGATCTGTAGCAAAAACTGCACCTTTTTCCCTCCCGTCACCAAAGTCAGGCGCCCACTGAGGATCATGGGTTAGGGGATTGTCTCTCATCAGGCTCTCAGAGCTCCATGTGATCCTACCAAAACAGTTTGAGCACAATTTATTATTTGGAGAACATTCTCCAAAAGCCCTGCCTTGATGCCTTTAACAGGATGACCACAGGAGGATCAATTCTGAAGCAGTACTTGGTTGAATAAAGGTCAGGCCATCTTCATGCATAACAATGCCCCTTGTCATGCCACCAAAGCCACCACTACCTGGTGTCAGAAGAACCTGCCAACATTCTGGGGGAAGGGTCAGTGACCAGGCAACAAGCCTTGACCTAAATCCCATTGAAAATCTCTTGTAGATTATCAAGGAGGTCCAGAAGATGAAACATGCCACATGCTCCAAGTAGCTCATCCAGAAACTCAAAAATGCATGGATAGACTTGAATGCAGGCATTTGCAGAAGTGTACTTAGAAGTATGCCTCAGCAAATGCAGTTGATTATCTATATGAAGGGAGACATTTGTAAATGAATTTGTTTTATCACACTTGGGGAGGGGTATATGAATTTTTTCCAGTGTTGCAATACTTTTGACCCATTCTGTATACTCAAGTGGATAAGAAAAAAAGTTTGTTAATACAGTGAAAACTCATTAACTCGAACTTTTAGGGACTGGGCAAATCGTTTCAAGTTATCAGGAATAGCCCTCCCACCCCCCAAAAAAAAGTAAGAAAAAACTCATGTTAAGGGACATGGGGAACAGAATGGCTCGGAGTGAGAGCTTGACAGCAAATGTTGGAGGCTTTTTTTTTTTATAGCCGAAGCTTTTCAGGTTTAATCCTCTCCACAGGTGTCTGTGTGGGAGGAGGGAGAAGCAGAAAAAAAAAAAACAAAAGAGCATTCTCCCAAACAGGTTTCTTGTCATTCATTCTAATCAAAAATCGAAAAGTCCCATGAGAAGAATTTTTCCCTTCTCACCCGGAATTTGAATTAACTGTGAGAAAATCGCTATAGGGAGTGAAAATTTCATTCAAGATATCCAGAAAATCGAGGTAAGCGAATTAGAGTTAAATGAAGCTTTTAACATGGTGTCCTACAGGGTTCCTCCGGGACCAAGCATTGAACTTCGAGATAAGCGGAATTTTGACTCATCAGGATTCGAGTTTTCACTGTACTTCCATCTAAGGAATAGAGAAATTATTTCCAAAAGTGGAATCCACGCTCAAGGCCTACAACTACGCATTGTCAGAAGAAAAAAAAGTGGAATCTGGCCTGTCCAGTTGTCATCTCAATCATCTCCCTGCTTTATCCAAAACTAATATATCAGAGGATCAATCATTTTTTGACATCTCATACTTTCAGCTTCTAGACTTCATGAATGAGAATTTCATGTCCTGTTATTCTTGTTGCAGGATGAATTATTGGGAGCGAGGAGCATGAGAAGTGAGTGAATGTAGCAGAAGAATGAATGAAAACTTTTTTATTGAAGGGTTTTGAATTTTTTTTTCACCAGAAAAATCCAACAGAACACAAATTCCTAACAAAGACAAAGCTTTCTATAGTCCCTCAAAGCTTTTCTCCACTCTCATATGTACCCCGAGATTCATACTCTACAAATGATGGAAGAGCAACTACCAAAGTAGACAAGATTGTTTTTTAGACACCTATCAAATTCTTTCATCTAAAAGGTTTCAACATCAATGAACATGTAAAGTATATAACAACAACATCCCTACATCCAACCACATCTCACTTTCGAGTAATACTTGCTCTTTAAAACCAAAGTAGAAACAATGATACAAAGAGGAAAAAGGACAAGAAAAAGAAAAATATAAAACAGTTGCAATCACACAATTATTGTCGTCGTTTGGCCATGAAGACCGGAGTTCCACCTGGAAAAATTCAGATTCTTTATCATTCCTTGAATAATTTGTGAAATTCATGTCATTTTTGGTCAGTCATTGCAGTCATCCTGTGAGAGCTTCAGTCAATATGGGTATACTCAGAAATGTAAGAATAGGTGTTGCACATACCTCCCACATCCAAAGGAAGGGAAAAATGAAAAAATATATGAGGGTGAAATTGGCATGCAGTCATACCAATAGATTTCTGAATCTCGACTTACAATGTTCCAAGGTGAAACCCAGGCTCACCCCCTCTTTTCTTTTTCCATGTACATGGATCCAACCATCATGGATGATATTTATTTTTGCACATTGGACTGGTAGCCAGGTAGAAGAATACAGGAGTAATCCTGTTACTTCAGACAAATATAGATCTATACCAGGTCTTGATATTTAGAACGGCTTCTATTATCACCCATCACACTGCAGTACATGCAGTGAAACATGATTGATGGTGCCACTCCATGAAATAACACAGGAGGGAAGAGGGGTATGAAGAATATCATGGCTCATGCTACAGCCAGGAGTGGATATTTGCCTTCAGTTGGAAAAGGTTATCAGACCAGTAAACTGATCTGACAGACTGTTCCCCTCTTCCTTCACTTCTTACATGATTGCCTCTGTTCCTTTAAATAGGCCTACAAGATCAAAAGCAATCAGTCAGCCTTATCTTCCCCCCTCCCTCATGGAAAAAACACCTCACTTGTATCTAGGACTCCACATGATGTTCATAAGAAACCAAGAGGGGAAATACTCTTTTACTACTCCACTAATATCATTGACATGGAAGATTACACAGATCCATCAAAAGGCATTCTCATTCAACAGACTTCTCTAGCCTCCAGCCATGATTTCTTTAGGTAGACTTTACTGACTAAAGGGTCATCTTGTCTCTACACCGTCTTGTCACTCTGTCAAAGATAGAGAAAGCATTAGTAAGCTCAGCAATATATATATATACCTTTGGCAAAGTGGTAGACTGAGTTCACTCTAAACTCTTCCTTGCCTCCTTGAGCTCCTTGTGATGCTGAACAGTGCGTTCAGACACCACCTCGCCCCTTCCCAGTGCCGCCTTCCCACTGTAGACCATGGCAACGCATGCAGCCACGCAGGCAACACACATCCAGATGTTCACCTTGATACGCCACTTATTCTTTGCCTTGTGCATCACAGCTGCCCTGAAAAGCAATGCAAAATATCAAAAGTTGATTTTATGACACCAGCAACTTTGTAAGATGAAAGCAATCCATACGGGACACTGTCGGGTACTTCAGCTACATTCTTGTATTTTCCAGAATAGACCAGGATCCTCTTATCCCAGTTGCTGGGGCGATGCATGTGACTGCAATAACAAATTGCAATGAGTTTAACATCAGTGTTGGATGAGCTGGGATTGTCGACGCTTGGTGATTAAGTTTCACGTCAAGCAGGCTGATCTTGGAATCATCATTCAGCTATTGAAAATGACTGATGTTTCATGTGGAAGTTCTCTATGGAAGAACACACCAACATGAAAAGTGAGCAACTGAAATCCTCCTACAATTTTCACCATGTGCTTGATATTTCAATTTCCAGCCCAGTACACAATATCCAGATGAAGCTATCAATCTGTTCTCCCCTTTTTTGTAATATATTTTAATGGGATAATCACTCGTTCATTTCCTTACTTTAATGGAATTTGTGTCGTTTCAAGCGCGTTGCCATCGCTTTTGCTGATTTAAAAAAAAAGAACAAATGCAGTGCAATAAGGAAAAAAAAAAAACCCACCCTATTGATTAAAATTCGTCTCCGTCCCTTTTCCCAAAGAGGCTAAAAGCGCCAAGTTTTAGACGGCTGGTGGACCAAAGACCCCTGTGCCCGGCTGTCGTTCTCACTTTTGAGGTACGAGTTTGGGAAATTCCGGGCTGTAACTTTTTCCCGTGATAGTGGGATGAAGGCATTTTTCGTTATTCCGAAAGAGATTGGCTTTCTTTATCGTGAAATTCGTCCAGCGTGTGATTAACGAACGATGTTGAGACACCGAAGATGGGATGCGAGACTGAGGGGAAGGCAAAAACTTAGGCATAGGCCTACCCTGCAGGTGCAGCTGATGCTGACTCATTTCGGAGGATCGAGGTGATGCCGAAATTCCTTGAGGGCTGTTTCAGCCAAGGCCCAAAGATCTTCAGTGAAAGATCCACAACCATGTTTTCCTTCTCTCTGAAAGGGCACTAAGGACGTTGTTAGGAGAGCAGCAGCCGACTGGATGCAAGCCAGTTCAATGCATACCAAGCGACTGGCTTCTGCTTTTTCCTCCCCTCTCCCCTCAGACTAGAGAAGGGGAATGAAAATAAAAAAAAAGAAGCAGGCGCAGGAGAAAGTCAACTGCAAAGAATGTCGGCGTACCCTCCACCTACCTCTTGTCCCGTCTGCAGTTCAAGGCTGCGATAGAGAAAACCAGGGAAGCCCTTGGCAACACAACAATCACGGATGCTGCAGTCACGTGCTGCACGTGTCCATATTCCATATTTAAAAATCTCAATTATTGCTATTCACATTGTACCGACTGGGTTTCTGAAAAAATTATCGGGTTCAGAAAGGAAATTTTTCTGAATAAAGTCAGAAGTAGTTTGTTAATGGGCTAGGTGAAATTTTAAACTGAACCTGATACCGTAATCCGTGTTCAAACATGGCCGCGCCTGACGACAGTAGCACGAGTTCACCAGACGAGGTTTTCGACGGATTTTACAAAGAGGTGGGTTCCCATTGTGTAGTCTCATTTTCTCACTTAACATGTGATCCGTGCAAGCGTATGAGAGAAATACAATAATTTATTTCCGATCCCCATGAAGGTGAAAGAGATAGAAAAACGTGATTCAGTCCTCACTCCAAAGCAGCAGATCGACCGACTGCTGCGTCCCGGTTCCACCTACTTCAACCTTAACCCGTTCGAAGTCCTCCAAGTGGAACCTGAATCGCCATGGGAAGAAATCAAGAAAAAGTACCGACGAGTAAGTTTGATAAACGAAGAGCTACGTAAGACTATACCATCCCGGAAACCCTTTTTTTTTCTCTCAATTTTCTCTAGAAAACATTTAATCTTCGCCCCAGCCTCCATAGTGCCGAGGACATGTTGCACAGATATACGCAAAGACGTTTTGGGTGTTCCGATGGGCAATACAAACTCATGGGTGGCTGATGTAAATGAAACTTTCTTTACTTTTCACTTGGTAGATCTTATTTTCACGTCAGGCTTTTTTTTGTTTTCATTCATCTAACGACAAACCGTCCAAGCTGCTGGCGATTAAATGAGTGGGAATTGTTTAGGCCCAGACTATGCTGAAACAACAAAGTTCCATGGAGCTTTATTGAAAGTTTCATATAACGTAAGTACACGAAAGTCGACCCGTGCACGAATTTGGACGGAATTCCAGTTCACTTCACTTCACCATTATAATGACATACTGCCCTCTGTGTCTTCGTCTTCGAATCCATGTTTTAAGCGAACCTTAAAATGTGTCTCACAGAGAATGCATCGTTGTTAATCCATATAGTCAACCGGAAACGAGCTC
>CAJPEV010001592.1:0-12137 GCA_905338385.1 Darwinula stevensoni
GACATACAATACACACCGTTGTACAATGTCACACGATCACATCCACACTCTCACTGTCCACTCTCTAGTCTCGCCTCCACCCCCTTGTCCCGGTACGGGGGAGGTCTCTTGGAGGTGGGAGGTGTCCAGTAGGGGGTGGCTCCTCCTCCACTCCTCGGTGACGTCCGCCGCTAAGCCCACAATATATAGGACTAGCTGAAGTATCCGGCGTTGCCCGGGGAAATTCAATATTTCTTGCATGGCAAATTGGGGAACGTAAGCCTTATGGTCTCCTATAAGTTACCGATCGTGGGTGTCGCAAAATGCGCTCGGACCCCTTTCCCTTTTTAATTTTTTTTTGTTGCACGCTTTGAATAATTTCTAAATTATTTTTAAGGGAAAAAAAAAACTTCTTGGTAAAATGCTTTTATCGTTTTGAAAATGTCGCAAAATGCGCTCGGACCCCTTTCCCTTTTTAAATTTTTTTTTGCACGCTTTGAATAATTTCTAAATTATTTTTAAGGGAAAAAAAAAACTTCTTGGTAAAATGCTTTTATCGTTTTGAAACATATTTTCGATGAAAACTTGATCAAAAGGATATTACTTACTACCTACTGTAGTGATCCAGAAATTGGATTACCCCTGGATACTGTAATGCAGGTGGCCGGCAGGGGAGAGTTGGATGACATGAGAGGACAAAAAAAAAGCCGGGGACGGTCGGGAATCCAACCCGGGCCCCCTGATCGTCGGTCAGGTATGCTACCACTGCACCTCCGAATCTGCTATCCCAGATAATACAGCCCCCCAGAAAAGTACCCTGGGAGTGAAAATTTTGGATGGAAACATAGCCCTCGATCTTCCCTGGATGAAAGAGGAGGCCATGCAAGGTTTGGTTGCACTGGCTCCTGCTGGGTCCGAATGCATAATGGAACAGACAGACAAACTTTCTTCTTTATAAACTGTATATATACTGTAGAGATGGGTCACACCGATCCAGCCTCACAAAAGCACTTTCGTTCATTAGTAAGGTAAATGCCTAGATATGAACATGTCCAATTCAATCGATTAATTGGCTTTAAAAGTATATACATATATTATTTTTATTGAATCTCCTTTTCCTAATTTTACGTTTGTATTGAGACAATTCCACCATGTGAGATGCTCGGGATAATTTTTTTTTTCTTGGTGCTTGTTTGCTGCGATAGACTAGGCCAGGCGTAATTTCAGCCACCCTCATATCTGCCCTAAATCAAGAAATTTTCGGTGATCGTAATGTATTCTGGGCGATTGGCTAAACCACTCAACGAACCACGATGAAGTACACACAAAAAATCCAAACGGTTTGATAAAAAAACAAGGGATTTTTTTTTACCGTGAAAGAATCCATTGAATCGATGTTGATTTTAACAACTGTGAAGGTGGCACTTATCACGTCGTAACTAAGTTACAACTCAGTTACACCCACATATTTGCCACTACGTCACCGCGTTGAATCAATGTTGATTCAACATAGAAGTATAAACCTTCAACAGTGAAACATTCGATCCACACCAAATCAACGTTGAATCAATGTTATGTGCTACCTGGGTAGGAGGGTGAAAGGTTGTCACAAAGGGGATGCGGGACGAATATGAGGATTGACTAAGCGGGATGAGAGTGGAAGATTGATTGGAAGAGATGGAGAAAGTGGGTGAAGCAGTAGTGTAGGAACGACTGACCCTGTTCAGGGCTTTGCGAACCAGTTCAAGAGGAAAGTCACGTTGAAAAAAGAACTCAGAAAGGTGAGTGCCCCTTGAAATAAATATCTCGGGAGAAGAGCAAATACATTTCAAGCGAAGAAACTGAGAGTAAGGGATGGAGGACTCAAGGGGTGAGAGGAAGTGAAGGATAAGTAAGAATGAGAATCCGTGGATTTCCAGAAGATGTCGGTAGAGAGCCCATCACGAAGGGGAGATACTGAGGTAAATGAAGTCAAGATAGGAGACCGAATGATTACTGAGGACAGTGGTAAAGTGCAGACAGGGGTGCAAGGAAGAGACAGCCTGAATGAAGGGGGAGATGTCCTACATCGAAGTAGAGGAAACAAAAAAGATGTCATCGATATAGCGTAAGATGAAAAGGGAAAGGTGTCCTTGTAAGGAATTCAGAAGTTCATGGTACCCAACAAATAGACATGCATATGAAGGGCCCATGGTGACACCGCCCGTTTGTAGAAAGTTGGAGCCATTGAAGGAAAAAAGAGTACAAAGTGAGTATACGAGTAAGTTCCGCCAAACGAAGAAGAGTGAACGTAGGGTTTCCAGACATTGACGTCGATCGAGAAAGAATTGGAGGGCTAGAAGGCCATCACAATGATGTGAGGCGATGTCCATGGTGAACAAAACAATGGTCCAGACGGTTGCAACTGGACAGTCTTCAGGAGAGTGAGAGCATGATTAGTGTTCTTGACACGGGTAGGGAGTTCCTGGACAGGAGGCATGAAAATCCAGTCGAGAAGTTGTGCCAAAAAAGAGGTGGGATAATTAGAAGCACCGACGATGGGGTGTCCAGGACAGTTGGGTTTGTGGATTTTGGAGAGAAAGTAATAGTGAGGTTGTGAACAGGAAGCGGGAGCGGGGACCAGAAGACGGGAGGAAGACGGAATATGGAAATATTCATTTGATTGAAAATTATAGCGGAATATATTACAGGACAAGTTTTCGCAACCATTTATGGTGGGATTTGGCAGGAAGTTCTTTATCGTGATTAATTTTTTTGTGAAATTTAGCTAGGTATGTGTGAGATTTGAAATTAGAATGTTCTTGATGTAATAGTTTTTTAAGTGTGCTTGAAGTAATTGAGTACGCTTTCTGCAAATCATTGGATGCTATAATAGTTTTAAACAGGGGCAGAATATCCTTCATTTCCAAGACTGAGAGTTCTTTGCTGTCTGAAGAGAATCATCAATAATATTGACAGTGATATCGGCACTTTTTTTCTTTAAATTCGTCGCTCGTTAGTGGTGAAGCATAAGTAGACTTCATGAAATTCATTGTAATTATTTCGGTGGCGCATTTGAGAGCTTCTTGCTCTATTGCGACCTCCATAGATTTTAGAAGTAATTTATCGATGTCGTTTTCAAGAATTGCATAGACGTATCAGTCATTCGATCATATTCTTCCTTAGCAGCAGATAAATGCTTTAGGTGAATAATAAGAGAAAGTATCTGTTTTTCCTACCATTGGGGGAATCATATGGATATTAGCTTCTTTTGAGTGTTTGCATATAATCTTTTTGTCTTTGGGTGAATTCCCAAATACACATAACCAATATCATTCAAAGGAAGCTTTAATTGCAGGAAGGAGGCAAAATCTGCATTTCAGGTCGAACGATGTGAAGACGTAAATTGCTCTTTCTTAAATGAAAAGTTATCTTCACATTATTAAATATTTTTACTAAACTTCGCCAGTTCAACAAAAATAAAACCATCGGGAATGACAAAAATTTGTGTAGACAAATTATGTCGCATCCGCTTCAGCATGGTAGCGTAACAATGAGAATCATTCACTTCCGCGTGATTTTCATTCGAATCGGCTCTGAGGGTGAAATTTCGAAATGTTCTCACACAAATCATTCGGTCCCGACCCAAATCAAATTTTTTTTTCTCACCATCACAAACAGCTTGCGCCATATCCGTTGCATGTTGGTTGGCGAAAGGAGTTGACAGCCTCCTTGATTATTTTCGTCAGAATATTAAGGAAATTTTCATGCGATTTCCCCTCTCATCAAAGAATATTTACATTCACTTTTTGTTTGCTGACACCTTGATGGCCAAGGGATCAACTCTCGTAAATTTCATGATTTGACATTGATTCCCTCACGAGAATTCACGGAATGCAAGATGGCTTCAGCCTAGCCGCCCTCTCCATGCGACAGTTCTTAGCGAAGAATGGCATCCCCGATTCTCGACCACCCGCCTGACAGTTCCGTGTAACTACTTTTCCCAAGGTGAAATTAGCGCCGAAGGGAGGAGATTTGAAGATACCTACTCGATCAGATACAACGCGATAAGATCGTTTTAGGGAATCCTAAAAGATGACAATGAGAAGTGCTTCGGGAGCTAGCAGGACAGCTGGACCAAATGTTTGCATGCCCAAGGGAACTATACTGATGTCCAAAAGAAACGTTACAAGGCAATTTAGAGCTCTATCGCATAGTTGGAGTCACAGTGGCGGCTCGTCAGGAGAGGCAGCCTCCTCAAAAATTCTCAGGAGGCCCTTTCCCATATATTGAATAATTGAATTATTATATATTGAATAATATATTCAATTCAATATATTGAATAATTGAAAATACCCAGTAGGACAGCAAAAAAAAACTGAAAGAAAACTCTGATAATCAGATTCATTCTCAATTGACGCAAAACGAACGAAGTCTGGTCTCTGACAGTTTACTCCTGCCCAGAATTGCGTCTGGGAGGCCAGAGCCTTGTGGCCTCCTCTGGCTCATAGGCAATGCATAGGGGTATCCCGTAGCACATATTAGTTACTCTCGTAACGATTATTATATTCAACTCCTGTGATTGCTTCACATACATAAATCCTTAAAGATAACTTTTCGTCCGCCTTTCTGGTTCGTAATGAACTTCGTGGCTACTAGAAGTGAAATGAATAATTATAAAACACAGTATTTATATATCATTCATTTGTACAGTAGATACTTTGAACGATGGCGTCTTGCTCACCTTCCCATACCAGTGGCTAAAATAATGAGATTTTATCACAGCACACATTCTTTTTTCATCTTTTCCTTTTTTTTATTATACGATCACTGAGCATGCATGAGGTGAGAAGTGTCTCAATCATAGTCTGCAGCTGTATCATGCTACCCAGCTGTGGCCTCCTCGAAGACACCCCTGAACCCAGCGTTGGGCGGTAACGAAGTAAAAGTAACGCATTACAGTTACTAATTACTTTTTTCAGTAACTTTTTTGGTAACGAGTTACTTTTCAGGGAAGGGTAACGGAACTGGTAACCAGTTCCCTTTTCATGGGAAAAGTATGTGGCGTTACTGTATCGCGTTCCTTTTCTTGATTAGTAACTGATTTTGCTGAAAACATCCAGCGCTTCATGACAACATGCGTCCTAATTAATGCAAAATTGGGAGGAAAGGCGGGGACACGAAATTGCCCTGAGAAAGCACTTTTTTTCAGCGCAGGATTCTTGGCCGTACCTGCAAAAAAATATTTTCTTTCCATCCAACGAACATCCAATATGAGAAAGCACGTCCAGATGAGCTCCATCGTGTCCCGACCCCATCCAGACAACCTTCTGTGAAACGTTAGGTCTTCGCGATCGGCGTTGGATCTGAGAGCGCATCTGCACGGAAACCTCTCGTATGCCCAAAACTGGTACCTCTCCTCAATTTCGTCCGATTGACTGCCTCCCCGTATTTCAAGTTCCCCGTTCCATCACCCTCTCAACAATCATCAGACTACGTTAATACTTGGAAGTGCGAGTGCCAGGCCCAAGTGTGGAACCTAACTTAACATGGAGTGATTTGCGAGTGAATTTTGTGCCAATTGTAACAAGAACACCTCAGACAATAGTCTCCTTATTTCATGGTCGGAACACCCTCGTCTCCTTGATTGCAGCATAAAAATACCATGTACATTGTAAACAAGTTAGTGAAAATTCATTTTCAATCACTGTATTGGATTTGTGCAGTCTGTGTCTGGTAAAGGGGAAACAAGAGAAAAATGACCTAATTTTTTTCTATTTGGCAAAATTGGCTTTTTTTTAAACTAACTTTTTTAAAATAACTTTTCTGACTGTCAACACATAATTCTTGTTTCATAGCCCATGGGAAGGGAAGAGGCATAGGGAGGGAAAAGAGTGAGGCATGAGCATTTATCCAGTTCGATGATGATCATGATTCAATTTTTCATGAAATCAGTGGTAACTTTCGCTTTCAGCGCGTGCGTCCAGCTTCTGTCAAAGAAGTGGAGAAGCTGTAAAAATATCAGAATATTCGCTCGGGAAATGTAAATAGAAAAGTAACGTCTACTAGTAACTAGTTACTTTTGGTGAGAAGTAATTCAGCTAGTAACTAATTACTTTTTGGATGGAATACTTGTAATTGTAACGCGTTACCTTTCACAAGTAACCAAGTACCCAACACTGCCTGAACCATTTCTATTGTTTGTACTTGACAGGTTCCTCGTCTCGTCTTGCTTTCGAAAACGAAAGTTTGACAGCTGGACGAACCATTTCACATAAATTTTTTAAAGTTATATTCATTCCGACCTTGTGACCCTTGGCTCACAAAATTTCCGCTATTTTATTAGCCTCACGCAGTATTTGTAGGCTTGTAGCGGATTCGAGAATCCCATGTTCGCCTTGTGCATACCTTTGATGGGAGCACATTACCACTTCCCTTATACGCTTTAAATCGTCCGCGTATTATCCAATTATGTTTAGCAGTATTAGCACCCTTGACATTTTGGAATACAATCAAAAGAGTCCTGCAATTTAAATTTAGAGTAGGCTCAAGGCAGTAATCTCCTCAAGTCAGGGGTCGGGAACCTTTTTGGCCTTGTGAGCCATATTAAGATTCAGTCCCATACTCCTGAGCCTGAGATTTTCGAAACAACAGAATTTTTCCTGAAGTTGACGACAAACATATGCATTCTTTGATAAATGAGAAACATGAGGATCAACCATTATTTTTAGCCATGACTCGTGAGCCAAACTTTTTGGTTCGCGAGCCGAATTTTGCTCATGGGCCATAGGTTCCCGACCCCAGCCTTAAGTATTGCATTCCGGGTTAGAAAAGCTTCCGGCTTCCCTTACTGAAATTAATATATAAGATTCACCTCTGGCTATGGCTAACAGTACAATAAAATGTATTTACTTACCTCTGTTGCACAAATATTAGTCGATGGGAAATCCAAAATGAAAATGGGTAGTTGAATAATGCGCAAATAAAGGATATAGGAAACTACCGGATAGTGAATTAAAATATTTCCACAGATACAACACAGTCACACGCAAACATGCACGCATACACACACTAGTCTTTTTCAGCTTGTTTTCAGAAGTCAATGTGAGGGAATGCTTTCATAACTATACTCTCTAGTAGAAACATGTTCATGCACGTACAGTAGAAACGATGTAAGAAGTCCTCTGAGTGACGCATGCTAACGCAGTGGTACACTCATCAACTCAAACAAGTGGCGTGGTGTCCTTGGCTCTCAATCCCTAAGGAGCTTTTCTTTTGTTAAATCAGTTTTAAATCTTGTTAGCAGTACAATAATAATAACAATTTATTAAACACACATTTTTATTCCACAGCACACTTTAGTTTCATCACAGCACAAAGTGTGAATCACAGCATGCTATTTTAGTCACTGCTCCATACCTCACAGAGGACACGAGGGGATTGTCAATCAAGATTCGTCAGGGTCTTGTCTAAATCATTGTTTAAGATTTTTTTTTACATGATCTTCTGTATGCAGCTTCATCTTTCAGTCTTCCTCAGGATTAATATGCCCCTACCTCCGAGATAACTGCAGGCGGCTGGACATTCTCCAGTCAAACGTCGCATGTCACACTTCATTTACCCTATTGCTATCGAAATCAGTTCAAAAGATGGGCGAATTAGCAGCAAATTCCCACGCACCAAACCTTATCTCAAGTGGGTATGGAGATTATATCCTTATCCTTCCCACGTTTTCCTGTGCATTCCCGGAAACAATCCTCCTTTCATTGATCCAGCGTTGAAACATTCTGGAACGTATATCTTCAAATATATATTTTTTTTACTTTGATACATGTGATGTATTTAATGTATTCAATGGTTATGTATCGCGTTTTGAAAATACTAGCGAGTTTGTTAGCCCTTCGGGCAAACAAACCAAGCCACAAGAGATATTTGAAAATACGAGGCATTATGGGTAGTTCACAAACTACGTAGCGCAAGGGGAGGAGGGAGACACTTTATCTAATCCCCCCTCCCCCCCCCCCTTGCGTTACGTAATTTGTGAACGGCCCCTTATGCAAGTGGGCATTTTTTCGTTTAATATATAGTTGTACTTTTCCTCACAATTCATAGCCCAGATCAGGGGTGCACAACATACGGCCCGCGAGGCCCTTGTCCGCGACCCGCCATGACTGGTGGCGTTGTAAGTGCTACTATGGCTCCTGCCCTGTTGGCCACACCTATGGTCAGCCAGCTGCAGCCCGCGGTGGGTGAGTAAAATTCGCAAATGCCCCTCTCAGCCTTTTGAGTTGTGCACCCCTGGCCCAGATCAATGAATGTGTCTTTCCTTGGTTGACGCGAGATGGCGCCTCTGGCATCGCGTAATTCACTACAGTCAGACCGGTTACTGTTTCTATGCCTATACCTGATGTTTGGGGAGTAGGATAATTCCACTTGTACCACCCTTGTATCTGTATTCGGAAATGTCCTCCACTGTACCTTGAAAGGAGCTGTTTAAGGATTAATCGCAATGGAATAGTGCACACCACCTAAGGAGGTAGAGCATGGCGAGCCTGACTCGCTCTAGCGTGACTCCGGACTGCACTGACGAGCCATGGGAAACATAGGGCCGATTGTATGAATGATGTTTTCCCGGTGTTTTTCTAAAGTCATCAGTTAACCGATGTCTAAGGCCAAAAATGGATTGCATGAACGCTATCTTCCTTTAACCGGTGTCTAACAGGAGTTGAAAAAGGTGTCGTTTATTTAAACAATGACTATCGATAATCAATGTCTAAAATAAACATCGGCCCATAGCGTTTAACCCTCTATTCCTCTCGTGCCTGCGGTCGCATCTCTCGGGCTTCGTCTTTGCAGTAGACTAGTCTCCGGTTTGGATACTGGTCCTGTCCCCCTTTGATTTATCGCTTTCACATGCAGACTATCTTCATTGAAGGTATCTGTTCATTGCTGGGGCTTAAAAGTGTTTCCTATGCCGTAACATTCTTTACGGAGGCTCGGATTGCCCTGATTGGTTTGGTAGAGAAACTCTGGTGTGTTGTTGAGACCCGTGGTCTGTATTTAACTTACATTAAAGATTAGTTGAGGTAACCTATCCGACCTCACGAGTTTTTTTTAGTTCACCCCGACCCTAGAGCCTCCAGTACGGCTACAATTAATCAGGGTGCCGGCATCCGGTCTGCGGACTGGTGGACGGACTAAGCCAGTACTACGACGTCCCGGATTCGGTACTCCGGGAGGGTGGTCTGACAGGAACAGGCCGTCAAGACCGTCAAAATACATGATTATGATATTCTCTGGGTGTGCTAGATGCCATTTTATTTAGAAGTTGTGAAACTCGCGAGGGGAGAAAGTCGTCAGACCACTACTTTTTCTCCTCGAGCTGGATGCGCCTCTTCTCTTACTCAAGTGTCCGATGGAGGTTTCTATTTCCACTCTCCTTTTGCGTGATTTCGATACGATACAAACAGTAAACATGAAACGGTTCCTTGCTTAGTAACTGACCTAAACACACCTTTCATGTTTCATGCTCCCATTAATACTTCAATTAATTCTTGTTCATTACAAAAATCATAAGCTGCCCTCCCAGATTTTTCGTCCACGAGCCTTCACTGAGTTGTGATAGCTGTATATCTGCCCTTTGCTGAACAAATCACCACCGGTTGAACAAGATAAGCGTGTGCTCACTGATCTTTGCGCGCTGAGCACGTGCCGCGTCGGGAAAATGCCTAATTAGGTTTTCTCCCTGCCATACGTAAATTTCAAACTTCCATTGACAACAAATTGGTTGATTTCATTTTGCATGTCTTCCCGTCTCCGAAAAAAATCAGAGATATGCCAAGGCAACAACAAAAGGACGGGGCAATGAAAATGCTCCAGGATGGAGTAACGCAACAAGGAAGTCGCACGGCGGCTCGGATGAGGTCGTGTGGCCTAAACCGAATTGAATCACCACTTCATCAAAACTGGCAGAACACTTTTTTTTTTATTTAGAATCGCTACATTTCTCAAGGTCAAGTGTTCTGTCAGCATGTTCAGAGAAGATCCAAGATGGTGTAACGCCTGTTGCGTTACATCCTCTTGGAGCATTTTCGTCGCTCCGTCCCGTTGTTCCTGCCTTTACCGTGGCTTATCTCTGCTTTTTTTTCGGAGACGGGATGACATGCACAATGAAATCTGTCAATTTTTTGTCCATGGAAATCTGAACTTTACATATGGCATGGAAAAAATATAATTAGGCATTTTCCTAACGCAGCACGTGCACATTGCTCAAAGGTTAGTGAGAATACGCTTATTATGTTCAACCGGTGGTGATTTGTTCAGCAAAGGGCAAATATATATTGCTATCACAGCTCCTACTACGCGAGCGAGCCCTAAATTACCTGGTAACGTTTCTTTTGGGCGCTTGTACGAGGGTGGATCAAAAAGTTTCCGGAAAAGTTTTCTTAAGTAAGGTTACATGTGACCTAGATCGATAAAACTTACATATTATCATCTTTGCATTATCAACTAATGCCGTTCACATGCATGACTCGACAACACTGATGGCACATGCGCAACGGCTGTGAGAATATAACAGCTTGCATGGAAAACGTGCTCTCATTGATCAGCGAGCAAAAATATTTGGTTAAAGATGGATTGAAACATTGTAAAATTCTTCGTAGAATGCGGACACAGTTTGTTTATGCACGTTAGGGTAAAAGTAGCTTACATGAATGGCATGAAGATTTAAGAGTGGACGGAAAGATCTGGCATCATTCCTCGTTCCCAACCCCCCTAGGGTTTAAAGTCGTGCAGTCGAGTGGGAAAGGCATGACAGCCGTTCTTTTTTGTATTCGAAAGGAGTGAATTTCATTGACTTTCTTCGGCAAAATGCCACAGTGAATGCTGAATACTACAGCAACCGCATGAAGGAACAACAAGAGAAGCTATCCGCCGAAAGCAATCAAGGACGTTGACCTCAGGCGTTGTTCTGCAGCACGATAATGCGCGCTCGCATACGGCTAAAGGAACCGCTGAAAGTATACAGAATCTTGCTTGGGAGATCCTTCCACATCCACCTCATAGTCCGGATCTTCCCCCCAAGTGACTTCCACTTTTTTTCGAAGCTGAAAGAACCCAGGTAACACAGAACATTGAATCAACATTGATTGGAAGTGGATTGAATGTGCGAATGTTGAGGGTTGAAGGTTAACATTGTTTCAATGTTGATAGAATGTTGTCACATCACATTGCGGATTCCAATCGGGGAATATTCGGATTACATTTCTTAGATGTGGTATCATCGTTAACCCATTTTAAAATGATGAAGACTTGGACTTCTTCAATACGTTTTCGGAGTACTATCAACACGTCAACAACATGGTTTCAATGTTGAAAAAATGAGACTCCTCAACTATTGAGTTGCATGTCATCTATTCCCAGGTAACACATCCATGCGGAAACAACATTGAAACAATGTTTCATAGCAACATTTATAATGTTGAAACAACATTGGGATGCCACATTGATTCAATGTGAAGATGTCATTTTTGTCAACATTGTTTCAACATTCCTTGTTAATGTTGAAACAATATTGATGGCAACATTTATTCAACATTCCTCAATGAGTCCCTCGTGATTGGGTTTCTCCATGGATAAAGTAGAGGTAAATTCATCAAAATGAATCTCATGACCTGTGGATGATGAACTACATATGCAAAAGAGGATAAACCCTCTTCAGTATCTCTTTAGGTCAGTACCCACAGAGTACTGAGAAGTTTGAGAGGATGGGTCCTCTTCAGTTCTGCAAACAGCACCAAAGCCTTGCATGCCTAACTGGTTTGCAAAACGAGGATAAATTCTCTCAACTCCTCTCTTAGGAGAATTGTGAATGGATCACTTCAGGTCATTCTTGAGTGTTTTTTTTTTAAGTTAGGAGCTAAAGGTATGGTGGGCGAGAGTCATGTGTCGGTCCACCACATGACTCTTGCCCACCATGGTGAGATCCTCCCAACATGAGGGCTGGCAGAGAGCAAGACCCTCATGAAGCTAATGACTTAGCCCTGAGAAGGTGACTCATGGCAATGGGGGAGAAGTCAACCCGAGAGAGAGCTGCTTCTCCCCCAGGATCTCTCCCTTGAGGTTTTTTTTATCTTTAGGGGTTTAATTAAAGAGTAAGGAACTATGCGGCCTTATTG